>JAQFZF010002188.1:0-12758 GCA_034695365.1 Enchytraeus norvegicus
ACAAGTAGGCTTATCCTAACTTAATAAAAACATTTACGATGCTTTGATTAAATGAAAGCAATTGACAATATCTCCCAAAGTTGGAAGTTCCCCTATAGATTGTGTCCAATCTACGCCACTGAGATAAAGTTAAGCGTCTGAATACATCCGTCTAACATTGATGAATGTCTAATTGAAACCATGCAGCACTATTACTGCCGCTATCACTCTCTCTCTCTCTCTCTCTCTGCCGGACCACACACACTCCAGGGCGGCCCAGGTGGAAGCGTATCCATGTCTATCGTGGAAAGACTAGCGCCGGCAAATTATCCATCCTGTCGAAGTTTGGCAGCCGACTCCCCTACAGTCAGAATCATCAATCATAATAAAGAGCGTACAAGAGATTTAACGGATTAAAGTCGGTGTTAGACTGTATTTAAATAGATGTCCCATCCCGTCTTGTTAGGCCGCGAAAATTATTAGTTTTATTATACTGAAGTGGTCTCCGTGGAATATTGGTTAGAGCTTGTGGGCAGGGGACCAGCGAAGAGTAGAGTAACTTAACCTGACATACATGTATGTCACAACCGATGAGGTAGGACATACATCAAGGATGAATCATGAATTTGTAAATTTGGTATGGTATCAGGGATCTAGTATGGAGTTCGTTTAGGGTTTCGTGCAATTTGGAATTTGGTTATTATGATTGATTGATTAGCGAGTATTACCCACTCGTACCACGACGTCCCTGACATCGCCTTTGGGTGAGCAACCGAACGTTAGATCCTCATTGATTGACCATTGCACGTTCCATGGACTTCTGAGGACTATAGTATTCTTCTTTATGTTAAATCCTTTGTTAGGTCTCGAAATCAGCGGCGTAGCCTTGCCGGTAACACGCTAGATCGATCAGGAGGATGTCACGGGTTCGAGTCCCAGCCGGGTCCGTCTCTAACAGTATCCTTCGATACGGAAACGAACATTTAACTTAGTTTACATCTTTCTATTCTTACTTCAGATAATCGCAGGTTAAGTGTCTAATCAGACTTGCAAATATATCATTCTTGGGTGAAGGTATTAAAGTTCAATCGTATTGCGTCATGAATTTTTTCTTTGTCACTTTTGGTTATTAGGCCTTTTATAATATCGTTGTGAATAGTTTGCTAGGTCTAGAAATCGGCATTAAATCTTGTTTTATTTTATTTGTTTATCTCTTCGACGCGGGTGGTTCGATAGATCCAAGGACCTGGCTGTTAACTAGATAGTCGTGGAGGAAATAGGACGCCTGTGTGTGAGAATGGAGTCCCACGCTCACCAGTAAATCCTTCCATCGACTCTTTACCATCCTGCCGCCCCTTCAACAGGTTGGGTCGTAAACTCAGTACCCCAACGTAACACCTATAACATGCTACAGTACATCCAGGTCCGGTTCGTCTAGTTGTTAAACTAAGTAAAATCAAAGGCCACTAATGTATTTATAAAAAATATTTAGATAATAATTCATATAGAAATAATCTGCAAAACATTGTTTGTAAATTTGTTTAATGCCCTGGGTTGTAAATAAGCTAGGACGAAAAAGATAAAATTGATATTTATTGGTTCAAAATAAATTGTATCGATAAAAGTCTATGTTTAATATCTGTAGTAGTAGCAGTGGTAGTTTTTATTAACACATCATCACGACAGACGCACAATGATGAGAATACAAACATCTCCAAAACTCTGGAAAGCCGTCTCGCTGAAGGTGCCGCGGAAGCAAATGAGTTAAAGCATCGGAGTGCCAGTGTTTTGTAATTTGTCAGTTTGTAGTAAGAAGTCTCTTTCTCTTTCATATGATTTTATTTGAATAATTGCTAATTATAATAGGCCTGCTCATGGGTCACTGGGCCGCCAAAATTTGATATCACAACATTGTAGTTATTCACGTATGCAGTGGCGTCGCCAGGATTTAGGCTGAGGGGGGGGGAGGGGTCTGAAAAAAAGTGTACACACGCTCTCTCATAGTCTGAAAGGTTTTCAAAGGTTTCCACAGTTCTCGTTACCGTGCGGTTCTGATCATATATCTACTTTTTCTACGTTCATCCAATCACTGAGACTCTTTGTGTAAGCAGCGGCGATTCTGGACCTAAATATTTAATTTTTTTTGGGGGGGGCATGGCCCCTTCAAAAAATGTTCAGAGTTTCCTCTATTAATATTATGCAGAAAGTCCTGGGGGACGTTCTAATATTTGGCAGGAGAGGCAGAACATATTTGGGGGCCAATTTGAAATTTGGGGAGGAGGAGGCAAAACCCTCCTGACCCCGACGTTGAACCGCCACTGTGTGTAGGTAATTCTTTGTCTATCGAGAATCTAACAAATACAGCAAACACAACCACAAGCGGAAACTGCACGTGTTTGTTAGAAGCGATTAAAGCAGGTACGGTAATGAAGAGGATAAGGATAAATAGCATTGATTTTTCTTATTATAGAACAAAACTTATTTGTCTTTGAACTTCCAGACGTCCAGCCGTCTAAGCTGTCAAACCGAGTGTAGCCTTAATCGTTAGCTATTTGATTCTCATAATTAGCCTATCATGGTGATTCATGGTTTTTAGAGAAAATTTAGATAAATGCCAGCCCCGAAAATAAACCTGAGTTGTAAGACTAATGCAACCTCTATATTGGCATATGCAAAGTAATGATTTATAAAGCTATAGGTTAGTATACACCACATAACATATTTCTTCTCATAATCATATTTTATTTAATCCAACAACATCTATTTCACCTTCAAAGCACGTTTAAGAACTGTAAGATTATCAATAAGACGAACATTTCAGTTAATTTATCATATTTAGAAACTTGATTTAATTCAATTGCTGAATTGGATGATGTGTCTAATATCCCGGTTGGATAGCCTATTCGGTAACCCTCTTGCCTGATAAGCAAAAGGCAACGGATTTGAGTTAAAGCTGGTCTATCTCTGACAGTATTCTCGAATCCGGAAACAGACGTCAAGCTTAGCTTTACCTCATTCAAAAAGAGATCGAAGTCACTCGATTGATCCAATACAGAAGTAACAGACCACGATGACAAAACATTTAACATAGAACAGAAGAAGTGGAGATCTGTTTCAACTAGGTAAAAATGGTTTAGTAAAGTGGTTAGCACTGCCATAGTTTTCGTAACACCAGAAAAGGTAAATGTATCACCGAGTCAATGCTGACTACTCTTAGTGCGAAGCTGATCCCGTTTCTAAGCCCTTTCAGCACAAAGGTGACAATTGGCATTAGGCTAATCTTGTCGTCAGCCCTACTTTCGATCCATTACGATCATTCGCCAGACACGTGTTTACCTGCTAAATCTTCTGCAGCAGTCGCCTACTGCTTACTAAGTGCTTCAAATTAACCGACCCACGGAGGGCAACTTTGGTCTCACACAGGAGTGAAAAAAATTGATGTCACACTCTATAAAAACATTCAGCATAATTGAAAGTATATCAGTTACTTCGTGACCTATCCAATTGCTCTCCATTTATTCTATCAGAATCATCGTGCTCTCTCATATTATCTATATTATCGTCCCTATCGTCATCTGTATGTGATTCCCTACCGCTTACAATATCGTCTCTCTCGAAGTTTGATCGGACTCTCGAATAACCGGAATCGTCTAAACTCTGCACACTTTTCGAACGTCCTCTAACGGTAGAACTTAGATTTAAACATTCGTTTTCATCATATCTGCAATCATCATTAAAATCTTCATCAGCATCATCAGAAGAATTATGTAATCGATCATTTCTCATAGTTTGATGTAACAAAAAAGCGTTCCTACGAATCATCTTATTCCTTTCCGATAAATCAAAACCATGGTAGTTAGAATGCCGCGGCTCATCCGGCGACACTAGGAATTTATTAACGAGGTTATTTTTTACTGCAACACCCTCTACCATACTGTTTAGTTGTCCAACTGGTTGAACAGATGGTGCGATAGTTGAAATGACTTCACCCGGGCTTGTGACAGTTTTAGCAGCAGACATATCGGCTTTTAGTTCCTCAACGTCTCTCTTCAGTTTTGCACGTCGGTTTTGGAACCAGGTGATGACTTGAGCGTTGGTTAGTCCGAGAGATTGCGCGATTTCGTCTCGATCGACCGGAGTGAGATATTTCTGATAGACGAATCGTTTTTCGAGTTCGTAGATTTGTTTGTTCGTAAAAGCTGTTCGAGATTTTCGTCTTTTCTTGTTCGACGATGAGCGGCCGCCGGACCCTGAACTGTCTTTCTTTATTTCATCTGAAACACATAACATACATTCACAATAATTATTATATCTATCAAAAATATACCAATCCATGAAGTAGCTCATAATTATATTTTTATTCCGAAACAATTAGACAGAAAATAATCACATTGATAGACGTATAGGCCTATTATGCAAACCTATTATAACATCCAATGAAGTCTCAAACATTGGAAATGTGGTCAATGTTAATAAGTAACAACATTTCAATTTTATGTTTTCATTCTAGGGCCACGTTAATTTTATTTATTGAATTTTGTGATCTTCATGTGTATTGGTTGTAACAATGATTCATGTTAAAAAACAAATATTACGTACAATCATTTGCACGACTAACATTGCTATTAATAGCTCGTTTCCAAAACACATTTGAAACTTTACATTAGTATATGTTTTAAGTTTGTTCCTTCAAAAGGTATCGACCTACCAAATTCACCCATCGAGGACTCTACTCTCCAAATCATAAAAATGAAACCAGTTCAGAACATAATAATGGAGATTCCAAACTTAGATCGTGAAAAGATCAAAGTCGAAATTGAGTTTCGTTGATTCAAGGCAACATCGGCAAGTGAGCCCCTCACTTGTCACTGTTGTCAGGATTCTAACCGCGAACCCATGGCTCCCGATCGAAACGCCTAACTAATGAGCCACTGGCTCAACCCAAATCTCTTGCTACGTTTTCCACTAAAGCTCAAATCTGGTTTTGCCGACAGCCATCACCCCTCCCCCACTTTTGAAGACTGTCCGAGCAGGGCGGAAGAGTACGTCAGGTTGAATTCATCGAATCGTTTATTATCGTCCACTATACGTGTCCTTCTGCTAACCACATCTTGTGTCATTCACTCCTTACTCCTATACCAAGTTGGTGGATACAGGGGATATAGGTGCTTATAGCCCCTAATCAAAGGTAAAAGTTAACCAAAAATTAAAATAACATTTCAGCTGCATATAATAAAATGCATTGATAAACTATTCAAAATCGTCTTTCATAATATAATGCAACAATATCTATAGGGATGGGGCTGAAAAGTGCAGATCCTTTATTATAGTTGATTGCCTTCAGTCCTTAGTGTTAAATTTGTGGGCAAAATTTGTTCGTTTTCAGTCAAATCAGATAAAATAATGACCATAATGTATAAGCTGTTTCAAGCTCCCCATCTGCCGTATCTGCTCCGGTCGCATCTAATGAACACATGCCCGTATCTGCTCCGGTCGCATCTAATGAACACATGCAGTTGCAGGTGAGTTCGATTCTCAATATCAACACATCGTCAAAGACAATAAAACAAGTTAAAAAAACTCCCTAAATAAAATTCCAAAATGCGCCTGATATTCCGCTATAAAATAATATGCCTGTAGAATAATTCTGTTGTTAATTATTGGCAAATAAAATTCGTAAACACAGAAGATGTTTCAGTAACAATTAATATCACTGGACCAATGGGAATGGATCAAAAGCTTCAAAGCTGCTTCTGCATTTCATGTATTGTACGTATGGGTAGAACCGTAGATTCGGGTAGAAATCAGTCTACAGTGTATTTCAATTGAAACTGGTAAATATACATTTAATCGTAATTTTAATTTTTGCTTTAGTGTGCTTTTTATACGCATTCATAACTGCCGAAGCATCGGAATAATTTTCTTCTATCCCTTTAGTTCCACACATGACATACGCACAAGTTTACAGTATTTGTTTTACAAAAATAGATAAGTTTATTCCGGATAAGCAGTGTACATTTTAATTATGCTTTAATGAATCTCAGTAGGTCTACTAATATCAGTAGCTTCTTCTTACTTTTATATATTAAAATATTCCTCTCTTTTCTGTGTCTTGACCGATCCGAGCGTTGACGGTCATGGTTCGCCAATGGTTTCTTTCTCTCGTGGATCTGATCATTTCATTTCTTTGAAGTTCTTCCAATAATTAAGACTCTTTGTATAGGTAATTCTTTGTCTGTCTTTGTAACGCTTTCTTTTATTTTTCCGCTTCTGGCTGTTTCCTATTTCTATTGTAACTTTTTTAATTAGGTTATGTTTCTTTCTAAAAATTATATTTTACTGTTAGATATGTTTACCTAAGTAGGTTGTACAGTACAACCTACTTAGATGGTATATTTTCCAATGGGTTAGAACGGGACCTTTGATTACAATTGCTCGAGTAACATTAATTTTAATGTATCTACGTAACAATATCAGTAATGTTCATACTTCTATATAATTGTATATTTATATCACATTTATTTTACTACATTTTTAAAATCTATCTAAATTGGTTGTAATTTATTTTTATTTTATGGACTTTTATGCTTAAATAACCTGCGTGGATAAGCTTATATTTATTTTCCCATGGATCAGAGCGGGACCTTAGCTTGCAGTTGCTCGAGTCACATTTCAACACCTAGAGGGCGGTAGTTATTAACCCGTCAGCTATGCACTGTATGTCACATTTTATTAATTAAAGACATCTTAGATACGTGTTGACATCATCAGCGCTCATCCAGACCCGCGATAAAATCACTTTTCGCATAATTTATGTGATTTCTTAAGATATGAGATTATGTGCTAGCAAGTTTTAGGATGTAGCTAAAGGTTAAAATGAGATGGATGGGTTCAAGACATCATCTATGTGACATATCCATCATTAACCAGCTTTTATCATAACTCAAGTTGAATGAAAACTTTGTGAATAACAGAAATCTTTTTTCTATCTGCCTCTTCTAGTCTATTGTTAGAAGGCAGGTCCAATTGTCAAAGGCAATCATTCTAAAAAAAGTATATATTGCCGGATTAGTGGTAGCGTATAGTATACTTTCAAACATGACATGCTCAAAAAGGCCGACTTATGCAAAAGCCGACTAACGCAGATATTTTCAGACTGAGGAAGGCAACGGGAAACCAGCTCGGAAGTCAGAATATATGTTTCCAAGAAAAAAAGGTTACATTTTGGGTATGGCAAAGGCATGACTTTTTTGATAGAATAACTTGGTGATTGATGGGGTGCTCATTAGTGAGCGAAATAGCAGTCTGTGTTTCAGAATATGTACCTGGGACCTGCCATTTGGCAGCGCACTAAAGATAGATAGATTCCTACTAAGTTATCTATTTCTATTGGTCTGGTGCATATGATCCAATAATTAAATTGAATTGTATATAGTGAGGCTGGCCATCTCGCCGTCAGAAATCTCAGAAGAAGCACTATATCACCTGTGTGCTGAAATCACTCAGGATCGGAATCAGCTCCGCGTCTAAGTTCGGTAACGAATATGGCACACGTTATCAACCTTATTGCCTCAAATATTAATTTATATAGCTTATGATTTCGTTCATTACGCATTTACGCAAATCAACATGTCAATCAATTAATCGATGGCAATTAAGACGAGCTTTTATATCTTTTTTAATAAAACCTTTCCATCGCATTTCACTTGCTAATATAGGTATACGACTCAAGTTGGCCTATAAGATGCGGGTCTCTATCGCGCAAAAATATCTATAATTATGGGCTGCAAAACCAACTCTAAAATCGTCTTTAGCTGTAAAATATTTATGTTCAATTTTAGCGAAAAAGTTGAAGGTCAAAAGTTTAAGGTCAACTGTATTTTACGATAATTGGATGCGTTCTATGAATTTCTATCACACAATGTTCACATTATTCAATTTTAACAGTTATAACAGGTTATAACTGGATTGACTTTAATATTATAGTCACAAATCAGAAGCATACGGAGTCTTAAACTGTATCTATTTCACTCAGCTTGAACGTTT
This sequence comes from Enchytraeus norvegicus, assembly GCA_034695365.1. Classification (NCBI taxonomy): domain Eukaryota; kingdom Metazoa; phylum Annelida; class Clitellata; order Enchytraeida; family Enchytraeidae; genus Enchytraeus; species Enchytraeus norvegicus. Next base: position 8,026 of record JAQFZF010002188.1, read on the forward strand.
TATGGACGTTTATAACAAGTTACGAGAAAAATCTAACCGACGTTGCTGTTTATCAAACGCCTTGACTGATCGCTCGCGGATATTTCATTAATAAATTAAAGCATGTTTATCGGAGATAATTGATGGGCCTGAAACATGGATCAAAGTGAAGCGCCACCGCACGGCAAGATATTAAAATGATGAAACGGGGAAACATAACAACATCTCATATCAACAAGTGTAAATGGAAATATCAGAACCCTAAAGCTATCAACTCTGCGCATATTGAACCTAAGTAAACAAAGTTGAATCAAAGACAAAGTTGTGAAATGACAAGTCAGCTATAATTAACGTCAGTGCAGTGATAAAACAAGTCAAATATAATAGTACCGCATGGTGAACGGTTGATTTAGTCTGGGCATCTGGGTATGTGGATTTGATACATGTAGAAAAAGTTTTATTGTTTTATTTCGAAACATGAGGCATTGCTTTAGTCGTTAGAGGAAAGAGACTATCAATTCGTAAAGCATGATGTAATAATTATTGCAAACCTAACTTTAACGACATTTCCATCCTTTTGCAAGTCTCTTAGCTGTATTATCCTATTAACCTTTAACTTCTAATTTATTATGTATTGTATTTCGCGTTATATATTACGATGATTGTAGTTAATTGCGGTTGACAGATGGATTTAAAATAAAATAAAATATAATAAATTTACTTGAATGCATCAATGTTTCATTATAATGATCAATTTTGTAGGTAAATTCGCAAATACAAAGTATTTTATTTACTTTGTAAATAGTAGTAGGACAAGGAATCTGTTTCCTATTGTACATGTACGTCTTCTGTAGCAATGTCAGATGGCTTCTTATAATTCAGTTTATGAGCTAGTCTTTCCACAGAAACGTGTGCAGTTATTGTCGGGTCAATCTCCATTTTCCCAGACCGAAAAGGAAACTGTCTCATTTATATTTTGAATGATAAGGATCTATATTACATTACTCCTACTTCCCATCTCATGTTACACGTAACGTAACACGGTTTTCTCTTTATCCCGCATTCATCTCTGGGCGTTAATTAAATATTAATGCAGACTGTCACATCCACTTGTTCCCCTCATACGATAGCGTAATAGAAGCCTAAGAATCTAACGAGCCAGGAAGCTAATAGACTTCAGGGACGGTACTGACTCGCTGATTAATTACCTCCCCATCAGCCGATAATCACACCCAGTTAAGTCTTATCAACGGTCAGTGATAGGATGATCCAGGGTCACAAGAATTTAGATAGATTTTGGTTCAGTAAGCTTCAGCAAAGCAAGTTACTTTACTTTCGATTGCTATATTAGAAGTCTCGTGTACCTGAATCTTGACACACTCAAACTAGAACGTCTCCGTGACGTCCCTGATGTCGTCGTCAGATGATGAAAAGGACGTTAAATTCGCATTGATTGATTGATTGATTGACTCATTAGTTAGCGCGTCTGCCAATTTGTGTCAAACTATACAAATAAGGTCCAAGTTTCGATTACCGGTAGAGTCAATCAGAAATTAAAATCTCGGATGTACAACGGACTAATCAAGCCCTCCATCCTTTCATGGGTCAGTTGACTGAAATACGTCCGGGTCGATTGATAAGTGTGACATTGTAGTAGGTCACTACTACAGAAAATTCTCTAAAGGAAGACACAGGTCCGGCGTACGATTCCTTGGATGAAAAGTGAGTCTGGCGACCTTCGCGCTAGCTTCCCGCTAGATTAATGACATTTATCACCTGTGAGCTAAAGCGCTTTGAAACGGGATCAGCTCCGAAATCTATGCGGACAATCCTCACCAAAATGGTGTACTTTCATGCATTTATGCATGTCGGTGGGCATACGCTGCAAACACAACTTTAGTCCCAATCACACCCGACGTAAAAGGCGCCTTCGGGCATTGGAACCGCGTAAAACCTGGCTTCAGCACTCAAATGCTCGTCCATACAGTATTCGTATAGATATTGGTCCCATATGGTTCTACTAACTTCTAGTCCAGCAGTTAGCGGGCTGGACTCAATTAGGTAACGCTAATTTCAATGATTTTCACATCGGTAGAAGATTAATGGAGCTGTCAATAGGGCGAGTAATTTAATTAGAGACAAATAAATTAACACCACCAGGAAATAAAAGACAATTCGATCTTTTAAATGCTTTTGCACGTAACGGTCGGTTGTAAAGTTATAACCGGCTGAGCCGATTGCGTAACGGTTAAGCGAATAGACTGCGGATCAATAGGTCTGTGATTCGAATCCCAGGATTCGCCCGTCACTGATGTAACCCTCGGCAGCGGACCTTACGTTAAACTCGGTCTCAGCATTAACTCTGCCAGGTAACACATCGGTTTAGAGGACCGACTCGAGTTGAAAGAGTTCACGTTTCTAATCTCAGGGCTAACCCGTCACTGATGCATCAATTTGGCTGCCTAACTGGCTGTAAAAAGCTGTAAAGCTAAGTTTAACGTATCTTTCCGTATCCAATGATACTATCAGAGACGGATCCGGCTGGGAATTGAACCCGTGACCTCCTGTTTATCAAGTAGGCTTGCTATCGACTCGGCCACCAACCGGGAGTGAAACTTAAATCAGCTTCAGCCATTAAAGGCTGTTGAATGACGCCAGGATTACATTGCAATACGTTGTACTTTGAGTTTAAATTTGCGCTCTGTTATAAGTAGAGGCATCGGAGACAAAGAGGTGATAATCATTAAATTATCCCTATATCACAGCAGCTTCTACAAATCCCTTACCCCACACAGATTCGATATTAAATAGGTAATAATGTTGTGCTTTCCGGATTCGCTTGGTATAGTTCTGATATCGTCGCCAGATGATGTTCATTTAACTGGTTATTTTATTTTTATTTTGCATAGTTTTACACTTTCCGAGACATAAGAATTATCACTATACATATTATCTCTGCTAGCATTCAGATTAAAAAAATTATAGTTCAATGTATGCAGTCCAAATACGAAGATGGTTGCTGAAAAGGCGTAACCGAAAAAAATGTGTCAGATTGCTATCTATTACATATTATCTAATGTGAAATGTTAATTAACGAAATTTAACAAGATATTAGGCGTGGTAGATATGCAATTAGAAGCATTATAGGCGTACAGTTAGAATGAAAATAAGACACTGTGGGTTAATTAATTGGACCTCACTGAGATATAATAGAAAATGGCTTCGAATCGCAAGTCAGTCAAGGAAAGAATAACCCTTGGTGTCTGTAAGGACCTTGTCGAGATGCAGTATATAAGGTGTGTAATGGTCTGCACCATGACTTCTGTGTACTAGACCAATTGGTCGCTCAATTCCAGAGTAGCATTTACAACAATCTTATCGGTTGTTGTAAATGGCAGGGTAGGTTACTCTACCCAAAATTGTGCTATTAATCCTGGTGTGATAGCAAATTACAAAAGCTCAAAACAGCAGCTAGAGGCAAGGAAACAAGCATGTGCGCATGTCCTGGGTGAAAATATACAGATAAAGTAGAGTTACGCAGGTTTCAAATGTCACTGACATTCATGTGGTAACATGAAAGTGAGTTAAACATGCTGTGCATTCTTCTTCTTTCAGGTGTCCGCGCGTTGACGATCATGGTTTTGCACATTTCTCTCTCTCTCTCTCTCTCTCTCTCTCTCTCACTCTTGCGGTTCAAAATCAAAGAATCATATAACGGTTTAACGTCCGGTTCATCATCTGACGACGATATTAGATTCTGATCATTTCTTCTTCTCAATTATTGTTTTGATAAAAATAAGGACACTAAACAACACAGACATCATTTAGTTCGTCGTAGACCTTTAGCATACATCAAGAAGTCTTCGCTTTAGTTAACTCAATCATGTCATAACAGAGCCGTTTTTTCAGTAGCCTTATCAGTATTGTCAATGAACATTACCAGAAACGACCACCCAATCACTGGAATGAAATGATAAAATCAAAAATCAAATGCAAAATGCAACAGTTACTGTAACGCTAAATGGACAATGAAATATCCAGTATAACATTGGCAGGAGCCAGTCGCTACATCGGTAAGGTTTCTGGCTAGAGATCAGTATGTGCGGGGTTCCAATCCGAAGCTCGCCCGTCACTGATATCCCTTTCGAGAGATGAAATTGACGTTAACTTCAGCTTTATGCCTTTATGTACCAAAAAGCAACAGCCGATTTGGCAGCCTTAACCTCTTCAAGTCTGGAATTTGATCGAGCAATTGGCCTATAACGCATAAATCATTGCCACATGGCTACCAATTATCTCCACTGCTGTATCTGCTTTATTCGCCTCTTACGAACCCGCGCAGCTCTCGGTGAGTTCAATTCTCAATTTTCCCGATCCCACTCGGGAAGTAGTCAACGTAGTAGAAGAAATCAAAATAATAGATCAATAATACTAATATAACAACCAGTATGACTACCATATTACAATTTTATATAACGTTAGGTCTAAGTCCTGTTTCTTCCAGTCTCGGTTTTGATTTTTGCCGTTGCCCTCTTCCTTTCTGGTTACAGCGATATTTTGAATTTGATAATTTAACTGTTTTCTGGACCTACAGCTCTGCATAATTCTACTTGTTATAATAATAATAATGATATATTATGAAGCAGTCAGGGCTGCAATCGGCCTACGTTGGGGCACCAGTCTGTGTGAACCTCACACCTGCATTTGTGGCGCATCTGTCAACGTCCTGGGGACTCATGGCCTGGCCTGTAAGA
>JAQFZF010002189.1:0-12758 GCA_034695365.1 Enchytraeus norvegicus
ACGAACGAACGAAAGAACGAACGAACGAACGAATGAATGAATGAAACAGTAAATCAGTCAACCAATCAATCAATCAATCAATCAATTAATCAATCAATTAATCAATCAACCAATCAATCAATCAATCAATCACTAAGTATATTTATAAACGTGCATTATGTTCACAGGATTCTTCCAGACAACCGCCCAGTCACACAATGATGATGATATGAAATCAGGACAAGATGAGACGGACGTTAAGCTCGACCCTGACCTTGGTAACAACAAACACGGTCTGCGCACAGACCATGACGTCGTACAGAGGTGAGAAATATATTTAAATTTAGCGAATAGTAAATAGCGAAAAGAAATAATTTGAAATATGACGTGCGGCAGCAAAATATTGATATAAAATATTGTATAATTGCATAGTGAGAAAATTATAATTGTATTGATTTAAAATCGGTGGCATATTATTAATTGCAACTTGATTTACTTAAATAATTTCTAATTTTTAGACACTATAAGACCATGTCAGTCTCCACTATATGAGAAGTTTCAGCAAGGCGGTCACTAACTGCAACAGCATTAGCGACGGCTAGCCGTGTAAAATATGATAGCGAAGTAATAATGACAAATTAAAAACTTAAAATAATTATATTGACTGATTGTTTCATTCATTGATTGGTTGATTAATTGTTTAATTGATTGATTAATTGACTGATTAATTAATTTATTTATTTATTTATTCATTGATTGATTAATTTTTAATTTTTTTTTAAGAGACACCAAAGAGGGTTAGACAACCCTGTAAGAATCACTGTTATCTATAGCTAACAATAATTCTTGGTGGCTAATTAGCAATAACTAAAATCAATGAGCAAGAAATGTAAAATAAGTTCAAAGCTACTAACAGATTCCTTAATAAATTTCGTAATTGTTACGATAACTTTCACACTTCTAAAAATATATTTCAAACTGTAACATCCGATTAAGCTTCATAATTATTCAGTTTATATCTTATGTAAAATAGTTGTTAATGTATAGAATGTATAGGCTAGTGAAATTGAAAATAAAAGAAATTGTTCTTTAATGTTAGGCTAAAATAGAATCAGTAGTCCAATAACCAAATATTTAGTGCGATAGATTGAATTGAATTGAATTGAATTTTATTTCACAGGAATCAAATAAATAAGCAAAAAACATGTGCAAAAGTAGCCAGGAGTGCGAAATGGGACACAAAGGCCCGAAGGCGCTAAAATGTACCTCTTACATATGAATCATATATCACATTGTATGTCAATCAGTCACAGATATGCAGTGCACAGGTACATATACCGTACACATATACGTACAATGTGTCATACATGTTACAATTAAACCATATATATGTCATATAATAATATAATTATGACATAAAACATTTGCAATTCAATCAAATACAATACAGCTAAAACATATTCACGACGATGTTATGAACAACCCAATATTTAAAAAAATTGTGAATAAAAACACTATGAACCATCCTGGATATTGGGCGCTGGATTTAAAAAGTAAAAATTTGCTAAAATCAAGAGTTAAAATCTGACGTTTTAGCTGATTATGAAATTTAAATAAAACAATTACTAAAGAAACAAACTAATATCGTAATTTTTACGACAAGGCAATTACAAATTAAAATGATAGATTTATGTTCATATTCAATCAATAGCGTTATATTCAATTATAGTGAGTGGCGCAGATTGAATTTAAAGCTATGTTCCGTTGCAATGGTCTTAATGTCAATTGGAACAGTATTCCAGTATTTTGGACCACACACTCTCATGCACTTTTCTCTAATGGTGGTCCTATGTAAAGGACTAGCAAAGTCGTTAAAATATTGGTTGCTATTTAATAACCTTTATTTGACGCAGAGAGGAGGAATCTATACGGCTACATGGATTGAGTTCAGCAGAGGTTGATTTATTAATTGATTCATTGGTTGCTATTAAACACCTTTATTTCACGCAGAGAAGAGGAATCTATACGGCTGAACGGATTTAGTCTGATTAATTAATTGATTCATGGTTGCTATTAAACACCTTTATTTCACGCAGAGAAGAGGAATCTATACGGCTAGATGGATTGAGTCCAGCAGAGATTGATTAATTAATTGATTCATTGATTGCTATTAAACACCTTTATTTCACGCAGAGAAGAAGAATCTATACGGCTAGATGGATTGAGTCCAGCAGAGATTCGTGAGATGAGAGAGAGAGGAGAGAAAGTAAAGTTCCAGACTGAGGTGAATAGAATGATGAAACTTATCATCAACAGTCTGTATAAAAATAAAGAGGTAAGGGCACAAACAAATTACTCCGACTCGATGGTCTGTAATAGACTGCAGGTCGCTTTGTGTAGTAAAGCTGTTATGAGCTTTAAACCAATCTTTGTGACGGTAGCGCTCGATTGTGTTGAGCCGTCTTGACGAGAAGCCTTGTGCTTCTGAACCTTGATGTTAAACACATTCAAGCCTACCTACAAATCAATCAATCAATCAGCCACTTCGATATAGTGCACTCTTAACAGTTACAGTTAAAGTCTCTGAAGATCTTTTATTTAAAATATAACCTATTATGATTTCCTCGTTAATGAATTATTGCTGTAATAGAGGCTGTAACTTGATGACAGTACGACTGAACAATGAATAATTGGTTGATTGATAGATTGATTGGTTGATCAATTGTTTGTTTAATCGATTCCTTGAGTTTTTGACTGATTGATTGATCGATCGATTGCTTGAGCTTTTGATTGATTGATTGATTGATTGATTGATTGATTTATTTATTGATTAATTGATGGTTGTAGATATTTCTGAGAGAGTTGATATCTAACGCCTCCGATGCTCTCGATAAGATTCAGTTTCTCGCCATTACCAACAGCTCAGCTCTGGAGGCCACGAGCGAGATGAGCATTAAGATCAAGGTAAAGTACCCTGATTTAGGTGGGCGAGGGTGGCCACGGGCCGTTGCCACCCCCCCCCCCCCACGTCGATTTGAATTGTTTATTTATTATGCATTAAATCCGCTTCTTTTGCCTATTGGGCCCCACTGCCACCCTCGATTTGACATGCCCCCGTTGAGTTAACATGGGCCCCCTCAATAAAAATGCTTATATTCCCCCGTTTAAATATCATAGATCCGCCACTAGACAGAGCAGTCGATAACACGCTTGCTCGATAAGCAGGATACCACGGGTTCGCGTCCCAGTCGGGTCCGTCTCTGACAGTACCTTTCCTTACGGAAATAGAAGTTAAATTGAGCTTTACAGCTTTGTAGCCATTTCGTTAGCATCATTTCTATTCCAATAAATTTTACACATGACACATGAAGTATGGTATCAGAGTTCTCTTTGCGCTTTTGTAGTCTGCCGCCCAAGTGATTGGCCGTGCTTCTTTACTTTTAAAATGGCGCCTGGCGGCTAGTGTGGATCAACCCACCTGAAGCCGGTGGCACACCCTTGCCAAAGGTGATGGAGTTTTCATTATTTGTAATCTGAACCTCGAATTGAAAGTCAACTTCAGTTATTTGTGTATTTTCTGCAATAACTGACGACAATGATAGTTTTAATCCATCAATCAATCAATGAGGATTTGACGTCCGGTTCCTCATCCGATGGCGATGTCAGGGACGTCCCAAGCGAGATGCGCAACTACAGACAGCATCCAACCACCAGAACACTCTAGTAAATTCACAGGCCCAAAGAGAAAGCGAGATCCAGAACAGTGCAAATCCGTTATCCCATTAATAATTGTGCAGGCCTCCTGTGTTTGATAGCTCAGATTTTGCAGTCTCTTGTGGAGTGTGATTGTTGAAGAAGTAGATTTAACGTCAAGTTTAAGTAGCCCGAAGCGCTTCTCTTCAAGACACTATTGGTAGTTGACAATTCTCTGTCCTAACTCAGGGAAGCTGAAGGCAGGATTTTCTCGTACTTGTTATTTCCATTACTATACAACGTTGGAGAGAGACAGCAGTTATTGACTTGGAAGTTGAATGAGACTTGTTAGACACAACCTCCTTGGTTAGACACGACACGAACACCTGTTGTGAGGGAGAATTAAGCTTCTGCTGACACCTTGGGCGTTCCATCACCACTCTCTTTTTATACTGCTATTATTTCTCTGAGTATGAACTTGGCCTAATTGTAGAGGGTAAACTTGAATTTCTGTCCTGTTATTTTATAGAATTATGAAATTTATGGTGTGTCAGTATAATACTATTGTTGCTCTTTCCTTGTCGTTACTGTGCCTGGACGATTAATAATAACGAGATCTTAAGACTTAATCATAGGCTCAATTTATAAGGCGACATCGCCTTCCGGTGAGGAATCGGACATTAAATCTTCATTGATTGATTGATAAATAATTACACTGCAGATGAATTACGAAAACGGCATGCTGCATATAACAGACACTGGTATAGGAACGACCAAAGGCAGATCTCATGAAGAATCTTGTTGATCGATTGATTGATTGATTGTTTGATTGATTGATTGATTTATTGATTGATTGCAGGTTGATTACGAGAACGACATGCTACATATAACAGACACTGGTATAGGCATGACCAAGTTAGACCTCATGAAGAGCCCAGCTGATTGATTGATTGATTGATGGATTGATTGATTGATTGATTGATTGATTGATTACAGGTAGACTATGAGAACGGCATGCTGCATATAACAGACACTGGAATAGGAATGACCAAGTCAGATCTCATGAAGAGCCTAGGAACCCTTGCAAGGTCAGGGACAAATGAGTTCATGGAGAAACTGGGCGGGGCTTCAGCTCAAGAAACAAGCGATCTGATTGGTCAGTTTGGTGTTGGATTCTACTCCGTGTTCTTGGGTATAGAATATCGTTCTCATTTCAATTATAATTACTAACATTATTAAATTTTTATTTATTTATTATTGTAAGTATATTTCCCTAGCTCAGTTTATTATCATCCAAAATGTTAGCCCCAGATAGGATTTTGTTGGGTGACCGGGTTGCTAATTTAATATTATCACCCGGCCACCATCTAAATCCTGGACACTTGCAGTACAGATTTGCTATTTATTTACGCTCATTGATGCTGATAACATCTTCAAACACATTGGACTTTTTTTGGAGATTTTAAAGAATCCCGTTTCAATGTAAGTGTTATTCACCGTCGGTCAACAGTGTCCGGTCTGATTCCTTACTGACGGGTACAATTTGAATGATTTAAACACTATTTTTGACCTCTGGCTCCGCCGATCACGCTCGAGTTAATCTAGAACCCTCGATAAGAATACATGTTTAAAAAATGACCAACTTCCAGCATTTCAAGATCCGCAATTGAATGCATTCACCGAAAGTTGACTTCTAATGTCAATTTCTCTTAATAATATATATACAGTAGATAACACCCCGTCAATGATTTGTGTTATCATATATATACGTATGACCAGGGCGCAGAGTTAATTTTTCTAGAGTTTATTCACTCTCACAAGAAACATGGACAGAAAACTGTAGAGTAACTTTATGTTATGATAGGACGCTAATCATCTAGTTATGTCGCAGCGCCCTTAGACATTTAAACCTTCTACTGCTACAGTTACTTTTGGTTGCAGTCTTACCGGTTTCGTTGATATACTGTAAGCACAACCAGTTCCCCATCCTGGCGGCAAAAGAATTAATATGAATATTGTTCTGGTGTAACCGTACAACTGTACAGTAACATGACCACCATGACAAGTTAATATTGTGTCTATATAATTTTAATATATTATCATTGTGTGCATGCACTACGTTGGTGACAACATTACAGTAAAGAGTGAGGTAGTCGGTTCCATGTTTTTTATGTACTTGACCAGTTGTACGCTCAAATTCCAAACTTGTAGGAAACTTGCAAGTTGCTTTGTGGCCTATGACAGGTTAGGCTACTTATTCCGTCACTGCTCAAAAATCGCTTCTGAGATCGCTATTATATGGAGGCGTCACAAGATATCCTTTATATTTTATCATATTGTATTGGAATGTAGTTTACTTGTTATGCGAACAGTGGCAGACCTAGTACGCGACGACCAAGCACAACGATGTTGTGAGAAGATTGATAGATAGATTGATTGTGATTGCTTGCTTGCTTGATTGATTGATTGAATGATTGATTTATTGATTGATTGATTGATTGATTTTTTTAACCCTGGGTGTAAACAGCCCGGTGGGTTTTATAAAAGCTATTCATTAAGAACGGAATGAATCGTGGCCCGGCTACTCGAGATCAATTAGATTAAAAGAACCGCGAAAACAAACAGCATTAAACCTCTGCAGAGCTAATCGATCAGTATGAGTCAGATGAAATATCGGCAGGCTGAATGTAGAACGTATGTACTAATAACTTATTGCTGTTGTTCTTGCTCGCTCAGGATGCCTTCTGTGATGTTGACACCAAATTTATTTTCTATGGGCGCAGGCTCACCACTCTAAATTGATATTTCTTGTGCTATAGGCCCTGTAAGTTACCGTAGTGATAAATATAATTTTACGTTAGACGCCAAGGAGGCTATTAGTTTAGCAAACTGTAGCTTTCATTTAATACATAGCATTGATGACAAATAATAGTGTATTAAATTCTTTATCTATTCCTAAAACAAGATATATTCAACTCAGAATCTCTCAGATTCACAAAGCACAGGCTAGAAAATTCAAGAGAATAAAATAATATGCATGATTTTATCAATTAATAAAGTAACCAAGAATCGATCCTTTGAAGATTAATTTAATCCATTAATTGATCGATCTACCGATAGATTGAGTGATTAATTGATTGAGTGAATGACTGAGATTGATTGATTAATTATTGCTCTGAATGACCTGAGCGACGCCTTAGTGTCAGATACTGGTCTGCCCAAAGACTACGTGCTACCCAAGTTCATTGATTGATTGATTGATTAATTGTAGCTCTGAGTGACCTAAGCGATGCCTCAGTGTCAGGCACGGGTCTGCCCAAGGACTATGTGGCACCCAAGTTCACACAGCTACTCAAGGACATTGAGGGCACGGAGGGAGAACTGATCATATTCGACTGTAGGGTCATTGGTCACCCCACCCCCACCATCAAGTGGTACCGTGGTAGGAACCAAATACAGACTACCTCTGACTTCAAGGTACGTTATTGTTAAAATATTTGTTGCTTTTCTTTTTTTCTTTATTAAAAAAGTTAGAGCTAAAGGCCAAAGCCAAATTTAACGTCGGTTTAGCGGCCTAACAATGGATGTCACTGATTCTATTCTATGGAAGCCTCTGTTTTCTTCTCTCGATAGACACGCTCTACTTAATTGTTAGGCTTTATTCTATAAATTTCCAGAAATTATGCTGAACTTCGCAAGTTCTCTAATGATAGTCAGTCACTATTCATGTGGCCAAAAACCAACGAGCCTAAGATATTCGCTCTGATCTGTTTGTAGCCGTGATCATAAGTAGAGGTTCCGGAGACAACATACGCAAATTGCTTCATTATGACTCCGCGTCCTGGCGGCGTCCATAAACCCTAACCACAATACATTAAAGAAGAATCTTAATCAGAACGGTGAACGGGTAAATGCCACGACGTGCCACGTACATATTTACGTGTCAGGATAATGTATAAATGGGATGAAATTAGAAGATTTTTCTGGTATTTTAGTGATTCTGATTATTAGATTGATTGATTTATTTATTTATTGATTGATCGACAGTCCATCCATAGTAAAGACTGATATATCGATAAATCAAGCAGGCAATCAATCATATATAATTAGAGTGATAGATAGATTGATTAATAATTAATTGAGTAATTAATTAACTTTTTTATTATGGTCGTCATTATATAGAAAGGCTAAATAACGGTTACGGCCACTTACGGGCACTAAAATTTAATGGTACCTATTGATTAATGTGATTGAATGATTGTTTGATGGATTGGTCGATTAATTTATTGATTTAATGATTGATTGATTTTTATATTTAATAATTGATTGACTCTAGATATAGATATCTAGCGAGAGAGAGTTCCACAGCCTGACTAAACCAGAGGTATACAGAGAAGGCGCTGGTAACTACATGGTGACGATTGATTGATTGATTAATTGACTGATTGATTGTTTGATTAATTGATTGATTGATTTACTACAGATATCCAGTGGGAGAGAATTACACAGTCTGATTAGACCAGAGGTATACAGAGAGGACGCTGGTAACTGCATGGTGAAGATTGATTAATTGATTAATTAATTGATTGATTGAATAACTACAGATATCTAGTGAGAGAGAGTTACACAGTCTCACTATACCCGAGGTATACAGAGAGGATGCTGGTAACTACATGGTAAAGGCTACTAACGAGGCTGGCTCAGCTAGATGCTATGCCTCTCTGATCATCAAAGAGAGCGGCGACAAGCATATGATGAAAACAAGATTAGTGGAGGCCTCACACACCCCCCGTGCAGCCATAGAGGGGCATATCCCCCCTGAGTTTACGAAAATATTCAGAGATATGAGGGTGAGACCAGGTGACTCTTGTACCATGGAGATCAGGGTTAATGCATACCCAAGTCCTCAGGTGGGAAACCTATCTTTGTGTCTTCAATAAGACATTTAAATTCTTAATTTTAAATTGTTGCCAAAGGTTAAGAATAACTATTCTTTGTTAAAATATTCATAAGTTATTTGAGTACTATTGAAACTAAGGGAGTGTTTTATTAATTGCAAAATGTAATGCTGATTTCACTGCAAAAAATATTTTGTCATTGACACCTGATTTATTAGTATGCTGTTTGATTAATTGACTGGTTGATAACTCAATAATTATATTGTATATTATCAACCGCATGTGTATTAATAATTTGAACCCATTAATTTTGAGCCTCAAACACATCAGGTCTAAAAGGCAAAAGCCGAATTTAAGGTCATGTTTTCGTCCCAACTGCTACATCAGTGACGGTCGAGCCCTGTGATTAGAACCGTGAACCAACGGAAACCGAGTTGGACACTCAACCAATGTACTAACGGTTCAGCCATAGTATTTTGACCTCACAGATCTACCAGAATACCCGAAAATCTTATATAACGTCACGGATGTTAACATTTGATCTCATAACTGATTTTTTCTTTTATTCATTTCATTTCAACATAAAATTAATTGAATGATTGATTAGGTACGCTGGTTGTTCAACAACGAGCCTATAGTGTCACAGAACTATCAAATAACAGCACGAGATAACACCCATATCTTGCACATACCCGAGGTATTTACTGAGGACGCTGGCCGGTACACCATTGTGGCAGAGAATGATGCTGGGAAGGCAACAAGCTCAGCCCTGCTGGTCGTGGTGGATGAGTCTCAGATACTGCCTAAAGAGGGCTCACCACCCGAGACACCCCTGGTTCGATTACTGCAACTTACTTTTGACTTTCCAATATGATTAGAACCCATTCAGTGATCTTCCCAGTGTCTCGGTTGGATAACCTAATCGGTTGAAAGCTTGCTTAAAAAGCAGGAGGCCACAGGGTTCAAGTCCCAGTCGAGTCCGTCTTTGACATTATCCTTTGATACGGAAATAGTCGTTAAACTTGGCTTAACAGCATTCTGATTACAATAATTTCTACAATACTCAATCGATCAACTCAACCCGCAACAATGACTCAGCCCTTACTGCAGCCAAAATGATGTCCTTCTTCAATGCATGTTTACAGCTTCTTTGTTGGTTTCCATTTATTCATTAGTGTCTGTGTTTGCCGTCTATATGAATACGAACAGTTTTCCGATGATGGACCCATATTCTCAAATGTGGTGTACCACACTAGGGTAACAACTTCAGAATCCTCCTATGACTAGCATAATTATATTATTGTTTTATGGAAGGTCCGCCTCTGCCATACAATTTGTTGAAATGGTCGCTATGTCAGATTCCGAAACTGACACTACTCAATATTAATACCAGGTGAAAGAACGTTTTAAAAGGTTTTTTAATGTTCCTAGCCGCTTTACAAGTATTCTAATTCCAGCCTACTTCCGTCATTTTTTCATTTCATTATATCCCTGAAATAGTGCATAATTACATTTGCACGCCGTTTTCTATTGTCTGCAGGGAGTTCACCCACACAAGGTGCCGGCCTATGGGCCACCCCCGGTAGTCCCCACCCGCGCCCCACCCCCTGTCAGGTACACCCCACCCGCCGCCCCCTCCCCCTCCTTCAGGGAACAGATCGTGGTGGAAAAACCCCAAGTGTTCCAGCCCGTAGACGTCACCATCGAAGTCCCAGTTCCCCCTGAGTTCATCGAGCCTCTCAAAAACCTTTCTGCCGATGAGGGAACGAGAGTGACCTTTGAGGGATTCCTTCAAGCCCGCCCAGAGCCGACGATAAAGTGGTACAAAGAGGGACGAGACCTCGGAGGAAGCCCTGACTATCAGATCAGTTACAGGGCCGGCAGGGTGCACCTAGTGATCCCACAGGCCTACGAGGGTGCTTCAGGCCGGTACACGTGCACTGCGCAGAACAAGGCGGGACAGGTGTCGAGTACAGCTGAACTCGTCGTTAGAGGTATATTGTTCAAGATTATCAATCAATTAATCGATCAATCAATCAATCAATGAGCAGGTTCAGGGTGTATATGCTGTGTTATAACGAGATGATGAGCGTAAATTGGCCCTCGAGTTCAGATCTTCAAATGTTGTGTCTCCGGGACCTCAACTTGTGACCTCGGCACATAGAGGGAATAGAGAATATTTTAAGCTTACAGCTCCGAGTTGTGTGATGTAGGCCCGGCCCATCCCGTTATTACGTCCCTGACTGTGCCTGCGGGTTAGTACCGGAAGTTAAATCCTCATTAATTGATTGATTGATTGATTTCACTTGTCAAACGGCTTCCGAAATTTAATTGAGAGTGAGCTATGTAAGAATATGTTAATTGATTGATTGACATCAGTGTTCTTGTGCGGGTTAGATATTAAAATAGATGGTGTGTCATAATCAATAATATGATTAGTGTCTTGTGGTACTCTGCTTATGATTTCGGTACCAAGATTGGAGTTGAAGCTTTAAGGTCGCCCCCTAGTGCAATGTGCATGCGTCAATGAAATATTATTTTAGAAAATATTATTTTATTGCGATCTCTCGGCGATCCACTTGGAAGGAGTCAGCGACACACGTGCCAGTCGCGACTCACAGGTTGAGTAACCCTGTTCTAAGAAATCACACTCACATGTATCCATATTTAAGTAAAGATATTTGTAATTTAAGTAACATTCCAGAACGCTTTTTTGATTCTGCGAATATAAAGCAATTACAAAGCTCACGCAGTGCACATAGACGGAAGTAGGCCTAAGTGCGAGTGATTGAATGTACCTTAAAACCGTGAAGATAGAACCAATGCACTTAGCATCAAACTTAATAATTAATAAGGAATAAAACCACTATTAGGCCACTAATGCTAGATCAATCCTTCTTTCGATCTCAGGGTTGCCATTCCGTTCACTGTTATCACACTACCGGTGCCCAAATAAATGAATTACGTTCGTCTAGTTGAAAAGTAACGGGTATTGCATTAGATCGGAATGCAAAATTAATGAATTACGTTAAGTAATCATTTGTTAACTAATAAAAGGTGTTTCGGGATAGTCACTACAACGAACATTAGATTGTGGACAGCTATAAAGGTATTTAGTCAGGAGAACATAGTTCGATCCCCATTCGTGTCGTCATTGATGGCATCACTTCCTGGCTAGGTAACTACAGCTAAACTCTTATGCAGCGAATTCAAGCGATTATATTCAGAAATATCTGAACTAATCATTTAAAATGTATTTGTAATTTACGATAATAACAAATTTTAGCGAACCGTAGGTTAAATCTTATTTTAACGTCTGTTTTCGTATGTTAGGGATACTGTCAGAAACGGACCATAGCGACTCCAATCCGTGGCCTACTGTTTACTAGGCAATTGTGTGCAACTAACACTGCTATTTAACCTTCATCAGTGTGACTACTGATTGAATGATTGACAGAATATAAGAAGAAATCATCTATCAATTGATTTGATTGATTGATTGATTGACTGACTTATTTATCTACACAGCTTCAATGATACCGCCTCAGTTCACCGAGAGGCTCCAAAGCAAGGAGGTCAAGGAGGGTCAGGGGGTGCGGTTTAGCGTGAGGGTGGGAGGTAAGCCCCCGCCCACGGTCACGTGGTACAGAGAGGGGTCAAAGATCACGAGCTCTGCTGACTTCGAGATAATTCAGCAGGGGGAGCTGCACACACTATATATACCAGAGGTCTTCTATGAGGACTCGGGCAAATTCAGCGTCAAGGCTGAGAATAGAGGTGGGGTCACTCAGTGCACTGCTGAGCTTATTGTGGAAGGTATGTAAGAGTTATGATCAATCAATCAGTCAACAATTCAATCGATCAATCAGTAATGGCAGAGAACAGCAGTTTAGTCACAAGATCGGTTCATGAATCATTTACGAGATCGCTTGTGAAACACGACGTTGATGGTTCAGTACTTTGCTGTGACGACCTTTATTGTTAAAAAACTTATTTCATGTTATTTGGTTCCAGAAGTATTCCATTAAATGATGAAAACAGTGAAATTCAGTTCAAAATTACAATTGAAAATGAAAATTTCGCAAGAGTTGATTCTACTAAATTTTTTGGTGTTATAGTTGACCAAAAACTAAATTGGCAACAACACATTGCATATATATCACTAAAAATATCTAAATCGCTGAATAT
>JAQFZF010002190.1:0-12757 GCA_034695365.1 Enchytraeus norvegicus
GAGGGGGCCTAGGGTTAAAAACAGGTACCCTACTTTAATGGGTCAAATTACAATAATTTTCAAATCGTGGGGGCCGGGGGGGGGGTCGTCAGGTCGAGGGGGATCATGGCCCCTCATAGATCCGCGCCTCAGGGCCGGACGTAGCACGGGGAATTAAATAAATGATAGGCCCTATATATAAGGCTTGTAATTAAGGCTATTAATAAGCTGATCGAATTCAACAAATTTGAGTTGGAACTTTATGCTTCTGGAAATTCTTAGAGCAAAGAAGTACCATCTCGTGTATTATGACCTTAAATTATTTATTTAGCGAAAGTATTGCCAATAATTAAAATAATAAAATTACTTTTGTTTTTATCCATCAAAAATCTAGTTTATTTAGCATAATGAAGATTGTAGCCATTGAGGGTGACTTATAGATTCGTGCTGAACATCTTTCTTGTCATATCTCAATATCTATAAGTATAGACTTGGAAGTTTTTTGCTCCAAGGCAGCGAATTTCATTGATTAATCAGTTTGCTTGATTCTATTCATTAGTAGATAGGTATTTATCTTGTTAACTAATGGAGTGATTTAGTTTGTTATCATTGCCTCAATTACAGCAATGGATATTTTATTTCATTTATAGATGCTATATAATTAATATTTATTTATTTATCACAACATACATCTCAATGTCATCTAAACAATATTAAGCCTAAAGGTGCGCGTGAACGGTAATACAGATTATACAGCCCACAAGTGGCAGTAGGCCTACATATTCCAACTCAACTAGCTAGGCCTACTATTTCATGCATTTATGTTCAAGAAAGCTTCTCTTCTTTCATGTTTCCTGCCGGTTCCTAGTGTTAATGGCCATGGGTTTCCACAGTTCTCTCTTTGAGTGCCACATATAAGATTTTCTCATAAAAGCAACATTGAGTTTAAATTTCTTGTATATATGATTGTTTTTGTTTCAACTACAGTTAATTCCAAGATGTCAACCACAGTCCTACCATCCATTCCCTCCTACGGGACCTACTCGGGTTCTAACTATATCGTCCAGGCTCCCGTGCAGGCGACAGCCCTGCCCACTCCTCTTCCAGCAGCTACAGCCTCAGCCCCACAAGTACTCTCCTATCACACACTGTTTACGCCTAGGCCTACTATCATCCCAGCTGCTTCAGCCGCCTCGCAGCTGCTACCAGTCAGCCTACCAGCTGCTGCTACGTATCAAGCAGCCTACCAGCTGGGCCAGCAGCTGCAGCTGGGCAGCAGCAGCCAGCAGCAGCCTACGTATTACATCAGCAACCCACATATGGGACCCACAACGCTTATGAATGGGACTCATATGGGACCGACTTCATTCAATGGGGCCCATATGGGACCTACGACATTTAATGGGGCCCACATCGGACCCACGACGCTATTAAATGGAGGCCCCATACAGGACCCCACGATATCTGCTGGTTTTTCTAACTATCAGTCGATATTGTACTGGTACCCTAGTCCTCCCGTGTCGCCCCAGAAAGGTATGGGGGCCCTGACCTACATCCAGCCCTACACAGGGGCCGCTGCCGTGTCCATCAAGGGTCTGCCCCCCAACGTCCAGGCCCAGGATATACTCAACTTCCTCTCAGGCCTGTACGAGGTAAATAGTTACTCTCTTGTTGTGGAGCAAATGTCTTTTAATTATAATTGTAATAATATAGCCTAATTAGCCTCTTTCTTCACTCTCCAGAGGAGAATGGTTTGTGTGTAGAGAGGTTACTGAACGCTCTGTCAAAGCCTGAAGCTCTCCAACTTCCTACTTAGCTCTTTCTTTCTTTCTCTCTCTCTTTCTTTCTCTCTCTCTCTCTCTCTTTCTCTCTCTCTCTCGCCCTCTCTCGGTCTCTAGATACGTGTAGGCTATTTATAAACGAAAATAGTATCTAATCATCTCGTAAATATTAGTATGTATTGTATAAGCAATTGTATTACTGTATACCTATATACAAATTAAGAGATACTGAGGACAGAGGAAAGCTGTACCACGGGTGAGCAGTGATTGATTGATTATTGATTGATTGATTCATTAAATGATTGATTGCTTGATTGATGCCAGGTGGTACCAGATGTTCAGATCTTGCGTACAGAGGAAGGATGTACCACGGGTGAGGCTATAGTGACATTCCACAGTAGAGCTGAGGCAGAGAAAGTGCTGAGAGAAACAAATAGACGTCTCCTTGGCAACCAGTGTCTCAATGTCTGCATCTGCTAAATATCTCATAAATATCTCATAAATACTAAAATATGTTCTTAGTATTGAAATAGTTTATAATACGTTATAATGTGCATTTGCCCCATTGACAATTGAAATACTTGGTCAAATGATGAGATCAGACGGACTAGATAAAGCAATAATGCTTGAAAGAGAGAAATTGAAGGGAGGCCGAGAGGCCCGAGACTGAGGATCTTGGACGGAGTGCAAGACGTGACTGGGCTGGGGCGACTGATGGAGGACATACAAGGGAAAGTTGGCGCATCTTCAGTAGCAGCGACGTCAGAAGCTAGACTTGAGGAAACGAAAAGATAGAGAATGCATTTCTATACGCCCGTATTTATTATATTCTATTATTCATACATATAATAATTGCTTGAAATGTTTTCATTATTGTGTTCATATATCCAATTACGTACTACGTAGATACACCTTGTAGCATCTATTTTATATTGCATTGTTTGTATTGTATTCTCACACACATGGGCCTCTGTTACATCAATCAATCAATCAATCAATCAATGTAAAGTGATGGAATTCAAGTGGCGTAGGATCAAATACCACGTCAGTCAGCAAATTACCCCAGCTCCCTTGGCACGGGTGTGTAATCGGTTCCGGTAGGTTCGTCGTGTATCTGCTTTAGCTGCCATGTGCGCTCTTCAAAAAGCACAGTTACGATGAATCATGGAGAGGAAAATAAAATAAAATTTAAATAAAACAGAAACTAAGAAAATGCAACACCGTAAACAGATGCGTCCTGTCATCTGTCGAATACACGAATACTAAAAAAAATCAGTCAATAAGGATTTAACGTCACACATCATGCATCACGCATACCCAGGGTCTTGTGGCTGCACTGTTGGACTATGAAACATGAGGTCGTGGGTTCAATTCTCAGTCTAGCGACTGTCGACTTGCAGCATTCAACAAGCTGCTTTACTCTCCATTGCTAAGATCTGTAGGCCTATAGATTTCTGTTAGCGTGTTGAATTCGGAAACGAATCCGGTCACCTCGATTCAGATATATGCCTACGCGCATGGTAGGCCTAACAACAGTAGGCTACTAGAAATTTTTTAATAATTCCAGTCTTGGAAGCTTGCACATTTACATTTACAATTCATTTGACATATTTACACAAGTACATTATATAGGAAAGTGTCCTATACTCTAGATACCTCACAGACGCTTGGATCAGTGAAGGGACCAGTAGTCTAGCCTGCCACGGGCCACACACGATGTAGCAAGGCCTTTGTATATCTGAAAGTTGAGCGATCAATTGGTCTAGTACACAGTGTCGTACAGCGTGGCCCATATTCTGTCCTTCACTGCAGTATGTGCTTTATTCGGCTCTTGCGAAACAAGTGCAGTTGTCGATTGGTCTATTCTCAAGTTTCCCCGATCCAACACGAACGAAATTTATGTTTATATCACATAAAACAAAAACATATTAGAGACTAAAGTCGCATTTAACGTCAGTTTCGCGACCAAACAGCTACATCAGTGACGGGCGCGCCGTGAGATTCGAATCGTGAACCAACTAAAGATCTAGAGAGCTAAAGCCTATACTGCAGTGTACTGTAATTCAACGACTAGTGCTAATCACCTTTATTCTGCCTCATTCTATTGTAATTATATCTTTATTAATCTTCATTGTCTATTTGTATTTGTTTTTGTTTTAATTCGACAACGTTCCGACAAATGTGTTCAGAATGTACATAGTTATAATCTAATATCTATTTTTGTAAATTTCATATAATATTTGAATATTCTATATTTTACTCTCTACATTAGTGCGTCTATATTCAAATGCCTACTTCAGTGTATTATGTTTTCTCGTTAAGTATATCTATCTTTTGTCTATTTGTGTATAATTATGCTGCTGTCCATTTTATGTTTCTCAAGAACTCATAATATGTAGTATTAGTACTATGCTCTGATAATCATATTTCACTAAGATATCCGTGCTTCCAGTCTGTACATTGCTGTTGTATTATAAAGATCATATTTGTTATTTATTGCTAGTCGTTTGACCCGTGTGACGAATCTTATAATAGTCTGTCGTTTCAATTGAGATAAAGAGCCTGGCAATGGCTAAGTAGGAGACTTATTGAACTGTTTTGTATCTCGATTTCACTTCGGTTTATGCATTGGAGGAGTGTTCTGGTGGTTCGAAGCTCTCTGTAGTTGCACATGCCGCTTGGGAGTCCCTAACATCGTCTTCGGATGAGGAACCGAACGTTAAATCCTCATTTTATTGAATTGTATAATTATAGCGAAATGAAATAATAAAAGCTTATGCTGTTGATTGGCGAGATGTCGGGATTCGTTTTCAAAAATAAAATAAAATTCAATGAGCTGCAATTGAGAGATGGAGCTGGCGATCACTGTTGCAATAAACACACTGTTACACACTGACACATGCTCTCACTGACGACTA
Source organism: Enchytraeus norvegicus (assembly GCA_034695365.1). Taxonomy (NCBI): domain Eukaryota; kingdom Metazoa; phylum Annelida; class Clitellata; order Enchytraeida; family Enchytraeidae; genus Enchytraeus; species Enchytraeus norvegicus. Next base: position 4,679 of record JAQFZF010002190.1, read on the forward strand.
CTGTATATTATTACAATTGATTGTTTGCATGTACAAACATATATTTTATTTCTTTAGTCTTTCATAATTGACCTGAATAGACATGGTCTTAAGCCTTTTATATTATTTATTCTTACATCAGTCAATCAATCAATCAATTAGTCAGGCAATAAATTTCGCGACTCTTTCAATCTAGTCGATCTCGAGTAGCTGGGCTACGATTCATTCCGTTCTTAACGAATATGTTGTATTCAGAACCCATTGAGCTGCTTACACCCAGGGCTAATAAATAAGAAAATAAATCAATCCATCAATCAATAAAACTATGTTATTTAACCACAGCTATACGTGTCTTTAGACGGAGTTAAATTATGCTAATATAAGAACTCAAGTGATTTGTAGTTTTAGTCTTTAATTCAAGGCGAATTTGAACACAGAGTCAGCTTTGACACAAAACAACAGTAACGATAAATAATGTCTTGATGAAAACTGTGTAATGAAATATTTGTAACTTAAATATCAAATTCATTTAATATAAACAACAGTGGAAAAATTGCTAATAACATAGAAGTTATTACAAGACATTTTAACATTGCACACTTGGCCGAATTAATAGGATTCCGGGTTCCATAGGATTTCGATTAGAATCCCAGGACTCACCCGTCACTGATGAAGCCTTCGGGTCGTGATAATGATGTTAAAATCGGATTTAGCCTTTCTTGACACCTTAATAGAAGGCCTTGATAGCTGAGGTTATGAGCCTAAGTCGTTTTGCAAGTTGGCCTCGCCTTCTATAGCTAGAAAAAATCGTTTAAATTTTATGTCATAAAGTTAACAAATATCCTAGTTAATATTGACCGAATGGTCGTTAAGGAAAAATAAGGCGAACTTATTGTTCATCATTGTTTCAAACAAAATGTTATGTTAGAATAAAATAATGCAAGTGAAATTTTAATAAAATTCATAAATCATAAGGCAAGATCGGTGAAACAAAGCATAGAATACCTTACATCCAACATATAGGCCTACAGTAATACATGGGAACATATCCATACATACACACATACACATGTACACACACAAACAAACACAGATATGCACAGTAATAATAAAACAATAAAAAAATTTCGCGCGATTTTCCTTATCCAAGGATGAAGTTGGAGATGTTTTAGATATAATCAATCAATCAATGTGAGTTTAACGTTCGTTTCATCATCAAAGGGACGTCTCCAGCAACATTTGAACTAGTTAGCAATCTGCCCATCCAAACAGAACTAGCAATAACAATGCTGCCAGAGAACATCCGTTTAACATCCGTTCTTTTGCTTTTAACATCCGTTTCGTCATCTGACGACGCCATCAGAGACGTCTCCAACAAAATTTGAACTACCAGCCTGTCTAGTGTTCACCCAAACAGAACTAGGAAAACAAATGCTGCAAGGGAAGAGTATGATGCAGTAAAGATTATACTAATACTAGTGAACCAATTCAATTTAAAAATCTAAGGAAGAAAACAAATCAGATTTAACCAAGTGCAAAAACAGAGTATGTATGTATTATATACCACACACTCTGAGAGCACGTATACATTACACTATTACACAGAATCCAGGCACATACACATTTAGGCACACTACACACATATACACACAGTTGTTTAGAAGTTTTTAGAATACAAATGTTAGTAAATTCTAAATCTGCATAAAATGGCACAAAATGGAATATTCACATCAGCAAAACTGCTAAAAAGATCTAAATAGATATTAAAGTGAATAAAACATACTGAAAAATGTATATTCGAGCAATATTTAGAACTAACAAAATTATTAATAAATATAATTATTGACACAATTATTATGATTAAAACAGTGAACAAAGAGGAACACAAACAAAATGTATGGACAAATCAAGTTTGTAGGAACTCTAATATGATGTTAAGAGCACACATCTTCAAACAGCTGTAATATACTATTGTAAAGTTTGACAACAACTATACAAGTAACCTTGCATCTATAAACTTTATATAGCGATGATGCATATAGAATTAACATTGACGCATTTAGAATGATGCATATAAAATTAACATTGAATGATGTACATACATAGAATTAACACTGCATAATGAACGAAGAGGCGCGGACATAGAGGATTCCCTCGACTCGAGTATGGCCCCCTCGATTTGAAAATTATTACAATTTGATACATTAACATACAATTGTTGAACCCTTAGCCCCCCTCGATTAGCCTCAATTTAAACTCCCGCCTCCCTCCCTTGAAAAAGCGCATGTAAAAAATTGCCAGCACAATTGAAATACATAATAATCAAAGTTTATAGCAACTGGTTGTTATATTGTCATGTTCTATATAAACCCAGTGAAAAAACAGAAGAATACATCGATGATATTCAACAAACAATCAAACAAACTGTAGTAATATGAACAATAAAATAATAAAATAGAAAGATATATAAGATTGATCTCACTGAAGAGTAACATACCAAATATAATACAAAACTGTATTGCTACATTGTATATCATCGATAAAAATATCAAATAGAAAAAAACCAGAAAAATAAAACAAATATCTAAGTGGCGCTGATCATACATTGAAGTATAATTGTATAATTATACTACATCGTTGTGTCGATTACGTACGAATATTGCTAAATGTCTCGAGTTTGTCTGTCTGTGTGTCTGTCTGAATATATCCATTCATTTGTGTTATTTATCCATAACAATCTGGTTTTATCTATCTATATGTCTTTGTGTCTCCTTATATTAATTTCGTTAACACATGCTGATAAACATGCATTATATCTACAGCACATGTCATATTATACTGCCAACACTTTGGCTTATTGAGTTACTCTGCATGAAATTATTAAGTAAAAATTATTCAGCTATAATTTATTAATATAAATCGTGAACTCATCTTCTAATTAAGTCAATCATCACGAGTCACTCAATCGGTGGATGAATCCATTAATAAGTCAATCAATCAATCACGTCAAATTTAATAAATAAATCAATGTCAGTCAATTAACTAATCAATCAATATAGTTGAAAATTTCAAAAATTCTTTCATCTAAACTTGCATCATACAAAATCAGTATATTACCAGACACACAGACAAACAAACCAGCAGACAGACAGACAGACAGCAGTACACTAGGCCTGCTCTATGTAGTTGGCTGGAATCATTCCTTTCGCTCCAGTTCTCTCCACTGTGCCCTTCACCCATCCTTCATCTATCACCTCACAATTAACTATACGATCATTCTCCTGGAAGCCAACTTCATCATCGTCTTGTGCTTCATAGTCATACAGAGCAGTGTACACCAAACCCTACACATACACACATGTACAGGTGTACACATACATAATCATACATGGTGGTGTACACCAGGCCCTACACATAAACCAAGTAAAATAGATGTCATATCTCGACGCCAAGCCAAAATTCAGAGAAATCAGTACCCGATGTTACTCTCATAAACACACATGCCAACAGACACTTGATCGCCAGGCTGCGTTTGTGGACAGGCTGGTAGTTCAAATGTTGTCAGAGACGTCCCTGATGTAGTTGTAGACGTTGAAATAGACGCCAAAATTCTGAGGTTTCATATGACGTATCGCTACAAATGTATCGGTTTATTTATGACCGGTAGTACATGTTTACTATTACAAACTTCAGAGAGTTAAATAAATCAAATGGAAGCCCGCGCATTGTTGTAAAGCTCATTATATTAATCTCGATATATCATAGAGCAATTCTGTGTATTTATTATTATTATGTGGAGCCGATTTGTTATTTTTAAAAATTATTGAAAACTGTCATATTTGAATGCTTAACTATGGCGAGTCGAAGGTTGATCTTTACAAAGATGGTGACACTATCTGAGCCTGTCTCAGCAACCAATGAATGCGCCGGATTTTGAATTTATCCATTAGGTGTGCATGGACACTATCAGATACCTAGCACTTTGACTAGAAAACATATTTACACGTCAGTCCTTGACTGAATGTTTGGACTTGATATGACCAGTGAGCTGCACGGCTGCGTGGAACTGTTTCTGACAAATTGTACACTTTACTCGTGTCCGTTGTTCCTTTATAATACAAGGCTTCTGAGACAGTGTTACCGTATCGACATGTTTTCGTGATCGAAGATGATCTATCATCTCTCGATTGCATCTGCAAGAAAATAAACACTGTACACACAGTAGTGGACCTATCAGATTCTTCATCTGTCCACTATGTTGATCAGTCGATAAATGATTTGCAAACTCTTCAGGTAAATCTACATAAAAGTTACAGATTCTGCACTGAAATTGTTTCAGTTTCATAGCAATCAGGGTCATATTATCATCAAGCAGAGCATATGTATTGATTTTATATTTTTCTTGGTATTTCTTTCTTCGTATATGAAACGAGGATACAAGATGTCGACCCAAACTGTACTTGCTATTAAATGTTTTCTGACATATATTGCAATTAGATTTAGATTTCAAAATGGTAGTTGATTGCTTAGCGGAATCTCTATCAGTGCTACTATCTGAATTTTCCGTTTGGTTCTGTTTACCTTCTGTCTTCCGAATGATCTTTCTCTTGCATTCACTGGTTTTTACATTCTGCTCAAAGTTCAATTTTGAATTTAATCTCATGTGATGTGGCAAACAATCCATATCACTCGCATTTAATCCCTGATGTAAGTAATAACTATCAGGCAAATTGTTACAATTTTTAAAAGACAAATCATCTGATTGTTCACATTTTTCTGAATCTGAACAAGCTTTTAGATAAGCGAGTCCCTTCGCTTGATTCGATTCATTTGTTGAATCCACAATGAGAACATCCTGATCAGAATTCTTTGTTGCTAAACTCAGATCTGTCGCTTGATCAAGAGAAACGAATGTACTTTTAACTTTATGCAGACTGATTGAGGATTCAGAATTAGGAGTATCAATGTTTACCACAATTTTGTTTGACTCCTTACATTGCTCAATCTCTGATTGGATGTCTATCATTGAGGTAGTTCCCTCGATCTGTTCTTCATTATTCACACAAAATGTTTGAGTATCGCTACTGCTCATAAATTCATTGGAATCGTAAATATCAAATTGGAACTCACTGAACGCACATGAAATATTCTTCTGATCAACAAAATTGTCGCCAAATTCAAACCGACGTTTCAAGAATTCTTCAACTATGCTATTCGTCATATCACAAGAGAAATCTCTATCATCGTTCAAGTCATTTGACTCCAATATGTGACAATTTATATCATGTCTGGCATCTTCAGTTTCCACAGCACCATCGATTTTGTTATGATATCTAGTGCTATCCGTCATTATCTTGCTACTACGAAGTTCCAAACTTTGAAAAAAGTTATCAAAATCGGCTGCTGTTAAACCATCTTCATCGTTCTCGCCACTGTATATTGAAAATCTATTCAGTTTCATAGATGAAATTATTTCACTCGAGTTAGCTGCATCCCGCGATATACATTCGACTGAGCTACAACTGTCTCTAACGGATCCCAGATGACATCTAGGACAATCGTATTTCTTGTGCTGCACATATTCGTCCATACCTCTGATGGTCATGTTGCAGCACAAACACAAATGGAGATCTGTATCAGTCGTCATTTAGTCTACTCTGGTATCTAAAATATATAAAATCAACAACACATAATCAATCAATCAATTAGCGGCTTTTATATAGCACACTTCTTAACTAAGTCTCAGATGCGTTTTAGAACAGTGAAGGGTAGAGTAGTTCAGCCTGCCATACGCCAAAACTGATGTAGCAGGACCTAGAGTTGCTAATCTTGAATTTGAACGACCAAAAGTCAAGGCGCAGCCTACTATGCTCCTCACTGCGGCATCTGCGATAGTTGCTTCCTACGACACATGCATTTTGGTTGGTCAAAAGTTTCAAGTTTCTCGGAACTAACACTTGAGAAGCTTATTTTGTTCCTGATGTTATAATGGGATGATGAAATGGACATTACATTTACATTGAATATGATTGGAATTTATATGTACAGTATTTGCAACCATGTATAGTAGGTATTTGCTGCATTTTACAACTAGTCAACTATGTTTTATTAATGGTATATTATACAGTAACAACCTTAACGATCATGGCAATGTGGCCTACAATTAACACAGCTATTTGTTGTTTTTTAATCTCAGTATTTTGCATAGTTGATGAAAGAACGTTCAAATGTCTAATTTTCAAATTTTTCGAAAAACATTATCCATTGTTTGCTTTCAGTTAGCCCTTGTAAACAAATAATTTTTCTAAGCATGCATTTTTATATAGAATACATATGATAGGGTTGAGAGAGATTTTGATTCAAAAGAATAACTACATTTAATCAATGATTTCAGTTAATATTTTCAAGGGTCATTACAATTACAATTTTCTCACTCTCATTACCGGTAGAATTCAATACTTTTGATAGGAACAGTACGAATATTATTGGACTTAAACACCCCCCTTGTGGATATCAAAATCTCTGATTTAAATTCATTCACATAGATTTCATTTGTTTACAAATTATATGATTTGTTTGTAAATATGACAGTGATTCCACTTTCCAAAAATCCCAGAAATACCGTTAACATTCTGCATCAATATGATAATAGACGATAATGAAGGTTGACAATATTTTGTACAATATTTCTCTCTCTAAACGTCAAAACCGCACCAATTTCTTCGTGAAATCTCACAAATTTTCTTCTACCCTATCTCCGCTCCCCCGCATGACCAATGGTTAAATTTAGACGGAACGCCGTTCCAGAGACCAAGAAATAGCCATCCACGCTTCGTCCCTTCCGGGGCTCTACCTTTAGCGTTCATGGGTCCTACGACCCTTGAACATTTAACAGTTCCAGGGCAGTGGCGGATTTAGGTTCTGCGCACGGAGGGGCGAAGTATTAGTAAAAAATTTCGAAAAAAATTCCAAGTACCGGTAGTGTAAAATGCTGTTTCTCGGACTTTTGCCTCCTGGATATGCCCTGTAAAACACTGCTGTCGGCCTTCCCCTGCCTCCCTACCCCATGCGATTTCGTGACTACAATAACTACCGTATAGGCTATAGCCTAATACAGTTTTGACATTTCGTGAGACTGCTGTTATTCAGGGTTTAAAGGGCCTATACATGTAGGCCCTATGATGTATATCTATGGATTAATGAATTAACGGAGTTCTAACATAGGCCTACACGTAGAATGGAGCGATCGATAGTCCATAGATGTTGACTATAATTAGGCCTAGACTATAATTAGGCCTAGACTATAATTAGGCCTAGACTATAATTAGGCCTAGACTATAATTAGCTAGACGACCTTTATGAAATTCTACCAGTGTACGCACGTAGCCATCTAGGGGCGTCTATCCGTTAGATATAACTTCATGGCGCAGCCTGCGCCATGGAAAAAATGAGGGGGGGGATTGAAAATACTAGTAGGCTTAACTACCTGAAATTTGGGGGAAGTAAAAAAAAATCATGTAGTCCTATTCCTTTACTCATAAAAAATTCAGAATTCGGTTTTGTAATAATATACTATTCCACTGTAGTGACTGAACATTGTACAGTGTACAATGCTCGTTCACTAACGAGCTAGAAATGGAGACAAAATTTAGTTTCAAGAGTCCAAATTGCTATTTGCTCGCTTCGCTCGCTAAATTAACGTGTTTTATTCCAACACGTTGCGCGCCGAGCGAGCAACATATTTATGTGGCGCTTCACTTATGGTGTTCAAAAATTTTCTAGGGGGGGGGGACCTTGCGTCATAAAGTTACTCAAAATTTGGGGGATAGACGTCACTGTAGCCATCAATCCGTCATGTCGATATTACGATTATTATCATCGCCTGTTACTGTTGACTTCGAGTCATGGTCGAGTCAGGTCGACTCATGTCGATGTCTCCTCAGTGGCGGCGCCAGTAGACTGGACCAGGGTTTGCTGAAAATGCGACGTAACAGATCCCCCCCCCTCCCCCATCGGCTCCTCCTCGGGGTCTGGCTCCCCCCCCCCCAAAAAAAGAAGAAAACAACAACTGGCAGGAGCCAGTGACACGATCGGTTAGGT
>JAQFZF010002191.1:0-12757 GCA_034695365.1 Enchytraeus norvegicus
TGTGCAACTACAGACAGCATCCAACCACCAAAACACTCCTGTAAATGCACAAGCCGAAAGAGAAAGCGAGATCCAAAACAGATATATAAATAATTTCTAAGATACTTTGCCGAAACTGAAACGCAGGGTTCGAATTGCCTGGGTGAGGGGGTTGGGGGAGGGGGAGTAGGGGTATTACCCCCCCCCAACCCCCTTCCCCAGGCAATTCAGAGAAAATATTTGAACTGGGTCATCGGGTCTTTCCCCTCCAGTTCATTGTTAAATTGAACCTCCCACTCAATTTTGAAATCTATGAATATTTTATGCATTAAAGTACACACTTTGAAATTTATGAACATTTTATGCATTAAAGTACACACTTCTAGAACTTGGCCTCCCTCGATTTAACTTTAACCTTACAAAAGTTTCTTACACTGAAAAGTATGAAAACATAGAGAGATCGACGCGAATGGAAAAGGGGTTTTGCGCGCTTCGCTCGCAAAACCCCTCAGCAGCGCTCCGCTCGCTGCTGTTGCAATAGGCCTAATGAGCGTAAAAGTACTGCGAGCGGAGTGAGCAACTTTTTTTACCCCCAGTTCTTTTTTTCACAATTCGAACACTTCTGAAATGATTTCAAATAACAGTTATTACACAGCAGCCTACATGTGTGAAATGACAAGTTAGTGTTCTATGCAAGTGAGTGGGGTTGCAGGTTCTGTGTGTGTGTTTGTCTGTGTTTTGCAACTGTGTATGTTGTTTGAAAAAGAGAGTCATAAAAAAATTAATAAGGGGCGTTGTTAGACTATGAGTTAGGTTACAACTGCTTAACAACATTATCATTTTCCGATTCATTATCAGTTACAAATAACTTCAAGTAAGATCAATCGTTGCATTTTATGGGGTCTACATGTATATTTCGATTACCGTAGAAATATAGACCCCATGACACATACGGTGGAAATATAGACGCGTGATAGAAAACAGTTTAAAAAAGCTGTAGTCAGTAGGAGCCTATCATGTGGATATAAATGGATTCTAGTCTACATATAGGCCTAAGCGTAAACACAATTTATGCAACTTTTCAAATTATTAGGCTAAACCCACGTAGGCTGGCTGAGTAGACCTATGCCTATATACTATATAGGTCTAATGATCATGCATGCTGTAGGCCTAAAATATCAATAGCATCTATGACGTCCCTGACATCATCTCTGGATGAAGAAACGGACGTTAAACCTTTACTATTAGATTATAATATTACATTATCTATAATATTTTTCCCAATTCAGTGGCGGCGATGCAGTGTGGCAGACGTGGCTGCCGCCACACCACATTCTAAGTTGGTTTAGCGGCGCCACACCACATTCTAAGTTGGTTTAGCGGCGCCACACCAAATTGCTGGGGATCGCCACACTTGGCGGAATCTGATTTTTGATCTGGCTGTCCTCCAGAATATGGTTTTGAAAACTAGGGCCTTAGTCACTGCGGGTTACACATGATTCTGAACGAAATGCCGCACCATTCGGTCTAGTTGTTGTTTATATCGTAATTTTTCATATTAGTAATATATCTCCCTATGTCATTTTACAGAGTTAGGCTTATACAACTCTTTAGAGAAAAATGAGAAGCCAAGCATAAGGAAAATGTTAATGGTTCTAAGATTTTGAAATCAGAAGTACAGAGTGCAATCGCAAGAATGAAGAAGAACAAGGCGGCTGGACCAGATGAGATCGGTACGCCTACTGAAATGGTGGCTGCATTAGATAGGCCTATACAAAATCACAGATATAATAAATGACATTTATGATTGGAGATCAGCAAATCTATATTTATTGCTATTCCAATAAAGCCAGGAGCAACTGAGTGTGAAATGCATAGGACCATTAGCCTAATGACTAATGACTAATTAGTCTGACTAGAAGTCTGTACTGGGAGCAAACAGCATGTATGAGAATTGACAACGAATTTTCGATTAAACGCAATCAAAAGAGGAGTGAGACAAGATTGTGTGTTCTCGCCCAACTTGTTTAATTTATATAGTGAAAGGATTATAAGAGAAAGATAACAGCAAGAGAAAGATTTCAACACTGTCTAATTAGACAGTGTTGAAAGTTTTGTAATCGGAGGACACAACTTGAGCAACATATGCATCAAAAGAAAAAATACAATGTCTCTTAAATAAAGTAGCAGGGGAAAGTAAGAAAGGAGGATTGAGTACGGCATATAAACTGTAAGTGTATGGTGTGAGTAAAAAAGAGAGTCCAAGTTGCGAACTGTATCTTGAAGGAACATTGATAAAACAAGTACAAAAATTCATTTAGATACTTTCAAAAATTCATTTAGGTAAATTCATTTCTGTACTGGGTACTGTTATAACAGCAAGCGGAAAATGCGACCCCTAGATCAAAAGAAGGATTGCTCTAGCAAAGGAAGCGTTTGGGACGTTAGAGCATATTCTCAGAAACAGAAAGATATCTATGGAAACCAAAAAGAGAGTTCTAGATTGTTACGTAATATCTAAGCTTACCTACGGATGTGAATGTTGGACAATATTTGCTCAAATGGAAGAACGATTAAAAACAGCAGAAATGTGGTTCCTTAGAAAAATGCTCCGAATATCATATATTGATCATGTTGCAAAAGAAACAGTATTGATTAGAGCGAATACCACCAGGAAATTGATGATTTATTTTTCTGATTTTCTACCAAAGTTATAGTGCGTTTTATTGAAATTTGGCATGCATCACCAGGGGCCAAATTGTAACATATGTAGACAATTTCAAGAGAATTGGACACATAATCACTGAGATTATGTAAGATATTGCATTTTGTGTGTGACTCCTAGTAAGGTCTTGATTCCCAATAGGCCCTATGGCAGAGGGGGGGGGGGGTTAAGTCACATCGGTAATGTCTTAGACGCAGAAGCAAGTGACCCAGGATCGAATCCCAGGTCAGTCGACAAGAAATTAAGAAAGAACAGGTGTAAGGATGATTATTTGAAAATTTACTCTGGCAGTCGTTGTGCTCTACCTAAAAAAACAAGATAGATTATCAGGAATGGATAGGAGTTTAAAAAAACCTACTTGGCGAATATGTGTCACACTGTGCGATTGTCACGTGTAAGTAATATACGACGAAACAACAATTGTAAAAGGCTGATTATGCGCACTGTACTGTAGTCATACTCTATAATATTAGGCTGTTCTGTCCATATTGGGAATAAAGACGTTACTAGGAGCCACGCACAAATGCAATATCTCAGTGTCTATGCCTCGAATTCCCTTGAAATAGTCAATAAAACATTATGCTACAAATTGGCCACTGGTGAGGCATGCCATATTGCAAAGAGAACGCACTCTCAATTTGGTTGAAAATACAAAACATAAAGTGGTCTCGGTTTCGTTCTAACACGATCTTAATGTCCTGGTTTGGCTGCAGTCTTTCAAAAAATAGAAATAGGGGCCTTTATCAGTTATCCCACTTTTCAGGTAGGACTAAGCTTTGGAGTGTAAGATGGCAATAATAGAATTGTTGAAGATTTCTTTCATCGCTATCAGTGCCTTAGTGATACTGTTGACTGGATCAGCATGTGGTCAGAAAGCAAACCCCAAATGTTCACAGCAGAAGAGCAGCTGCTCTTGTATGAGCGATCAAGGACTGATTGATCTCTCACCACTGGATAGTAAATCACCAACACAGCCTCGGTTTGTTTAAATCAATCAAACAATCGATCTTTTTTACCCTGGGTGTAAACAGCACTGTGGGCTGTTATAAAGACTATTCACTAAGAATGGAATGAATTTGCAGTTGCAGCTAGTTGCTTACTTGCAGTTGCCTAATCTGCTTGAGACGTCCCTGACATAGCCTTCGGGTAAGAAACCGGACGTTCAATCCTCATTGTATTGTATTGTGATTGTATTGCAATCGTGACCCGTCTAATCGAGATATACTAAATTGAAATAGCCGCGAAAGAAGACCGCATTTACCTCCGCGGAGCGATTGAGAGCCTCCGCTAAAGAAAACTAGTTTTAGAGATCATGGTCTTGGTCTCAAAGAGGTCTCAAGGTCTAGGTCTCGGTCATGAAGGCTCAGGTCTCGGTCTTGAAGATCAAGGTCTCGGTCTTGTCTTGGTCTTGCGTAAACAAGGTTTTGAAGGTTTTCGAGACACATGTTTATCTAAATTCATTATTTATTCTACTTCAATTTTTATTTCTTGACACGTTTTATTGGTGCAACACAGGTGTTAGAATAGTAACATGTATTGTAGACTCACTCTCCCGAATCCTGATAACCAAATACTGAATTTATCGCCGTCATATCTGTTAAGGAACTACTAAGGCCTACCAAGTTCATACATTCAAGTCACACCTACCAAGTTCATCATTGCAACGACATTGTATCCCAAGTATGGCGTCAAAAGGCTATTGAAATTTAAAGTACGAGTGTGTGAGTGTTTTAAATTTGTTCTTTAAGAAGAAGAAATGAACCACTAACTGCAAGTAGCCTACTGCAAAAAGTGTGATATAAACTTTAAAACCAACAACTTCTGGATTTACAATATTGATTTATTACAATCGGTCAGTGATAAACTCAGATCGGCGCTTTGAGAATTGCCAGTGCACTCAACGGCCAAATTTTAACAGTTTACATACCGTCGCGATCTGGTTGACCGTGGTGAAATCACAGAGTTTGACTCAGTTCGCAAACAGTCAGAGTTAACCGAACAGATCGGATTATATGAAAAGACCTCACATGAGTCTGATTGCCAATTGCCAGCGATCCAGAGCACAATGCGGTTGTTAACATCTGACTGAGTACCTGCCCACAATCAATTTCACTGAATCTGATCCAGACTTCACCCCTAAGTTATTATTTCACCAAAGTAGGTATATTTGAGGTACCTATGTATTAGAATTTATTTTCAAGAATTTTCTCAATCACAGCTGATCTAGCTTTCCTTTCCCAGTTGAGCGAATCTGCTCACGCTGTGGTCTCATAATGAAGCCACATCGGGTCAGAATGTCTGAGAGATTATTGCAAGCCTTGGTATTTCTGATATGTAATTTATTGAAAACATTCTAACATTCTAACGTCACAGAAAATTTCGAAGATGCATAATATTATGAAAACGTTCAAGATGATTAAAACTAGGTATTTCTGAGGTACCTGTGTATTAGAATTTATTTTCAAGAATTTATTAACAAAAAGCTAAAAAGTTAGTTAACAACGACTAAAAGCTAGTTAACAACGACTAAAAGCTAGTTAACAACGACTAAAAGCTAGTTAACAACGACTAAAAGTTAGTTTGTCTAAGCTTTTTAATTAAACTAATTAAGACTAGTAGTAGCCTAGTTATGTTTTTAAAATCTATGCCTATATTTATTTTCACACAAACCAATTGCACGTGTTTATGGATTTCCTTTCATAGTTTCTGTTTTTGGTATTTTCTGTAGGCCCTAGACTGCCGTCCCACTGGCTAATCGTACCGTTGTCGTAAAGAACGCACCAAATTACAATAACTAATAACTTAAAATACGGCAACTGTTAACATAGAATGTGCTAACTCCACTATGAAGGAGTATTGCAAAATATTGCTGATTTAGATAGTAGTATAAAATTAAGTAATATATACTGTAGGCTACGTGTAGTGTGAAAGTATTAGTTATGGTGAACCTTAATGCCCAGTAACTTACAGTTGGCATTTAGATGATGTTGTAACATTATGCATTAATTTTTGTGATGGCTACGTTAAGATCTTGTATACTCTTAAAATAGGCTCTGCGTATGCTATTACAGAGGTCCAGGTTTTAGGCTTAAACAATGAGGTCTTGGTCTTGGTCTTTGCTTTGGAAGATTAGGTCTTTTTAATTAGTTATTAAATCGACAGCTGACAAGACGCATCTCTTTGCAATGTTTCCTTTCTTAGTTTCTGTTTTATTTGATTTCTCTCTATTTTCCTCTTCATGAATCATCGTACTTTTGCTTTTTGAAAAGCGCACATGGCAGTTAGAGCAGATACACGACGAACCTACCGGCACCGATTACACACCCGTGCCAAGAGTGCTAGGATAATTTGCTCACTGACGTGGGATTTGATCCTGCGCCACTTGAATTCCATCACCTTACATCAGAGCGAAGTTGACAACCTTACGCTCAGCGCTATTACCCCATTAGCTATTGGTCTCGGTATTTTAGGCCTGAGGTCTTTGTCTTTATCTTGGTGGCTGAGGTATTGGTCTTGAAGGCATGGGTCTTGGCCTTGACGGTCAAGGCCTTCGTCTTGGTCTTGATAAAAGAGGTATTGATGACATCACTGCAGATTTTTAGTATCACTAGCTCGAAAAAGTTAGATTTAACGTGTACAGATGTAATTCTGTTATAGTTATTCACTATAATAATTATAATCATTATATTCGTCGGGTTTTTCCTTTAGGAGCGATACAATAATACCATGACCAAAATCTGTAGGTACCTACCCGAGATAAACCATGCTACGAAACAGTAGGCCTCATCTGTAATTCATATTTTAAGTAAATGATGATGACTAAATTTTGGGCACCTAGGCCCACGTCATAACCTACGTCATACACTTATGTCATTAGATCCACTGATTTGCCTCAACTTGTTAAGCATCGGTCAACTCATTGTACAGTAATTTGATGTAGTGAACTGTCAGTAACATTTCTGTTGTCGGAAACAGACCTTACTGGTCGCTCACATAAGTTTCGACACTCTCTAATAGTAGAACTTGCTTCACTTGAATCACAATAATTTGTATCGAAATAACTTAGAAATTCGCTTTCTCTTTCGGCTTGTCCATTTGCAGGAGTGTTCTGGTGGTTGTATGCTGTCTGTAGTTGCACATCCCGCTTGGGACGTCCCTGATATCGCCTTCTGGCGAAGAACCGGACGTTAAATCCTCATTAATTGATTGATTATTCATTGAATGAGATAGACCCTACCTGGATTTGTGTGACATTGTGCACATTTAAAGCATTTACTATAAGCAAAGTAATGTTTATAATGCTATTCATGTGTCATGGCCTATATGATTAAACCTTGATGTGTTTGTTTAAGATTCGTCGACATACAGGATCCGCTGCATCAAATGGACTATTACAATTACAACCCCTGCACAGCATTCTCTCTTGGTACTACTGGTGTCTGTCAGAACGCTGCAGTAAGTATTTGCTACTTTGACCTGTACACTCCAGTGGCGTCTAAAAACCGGGGGGGGGGGGTTGGGAGATCGATCTCCGTGGGAAAAACTGGCGAAGGGGTTGAGAATCATGGGGTTTGGGGGTAATCTGGGGAGGGGGTTGGGGTTAGACCCTCCCGAAACACTCACTACAACGAAGGGAGGGGGGAGGGGGGTTGGACGCTATTGCTCTACCCTGCTAAATATTCTTTAAAAAAAGTAATAATTGGCGGTATCTGATTTTCAATTTAACCGCGAGTGACGTTATTGCCCACCCAGCAGACCAGCCGTGGTGTTGATCATTGTCCTCTATCCTGGTCATTGGGCGGGCTCATTCAGGGCTCGACGTCAGGTCAGCAGCTCCGCCGCCTCGCAGGGATTGTCAAAATCGATTGGAGTGAGTGTTTGAATTTGCGTCCATTGAAAGAGGTGAATTGTATCATGTGTTTGATCAGCGCAAAGAGGGAAGAGTTGAGATGGGTACTCGGAAAGGTAATTTAGTGTAATAGGATAGATGGAAGGGTGATTTGTTTGATTCTTTATTCCTTGTGATAGAAGGCGTCCTTGATATATGGTTAGTGTTTCTTCTGAGTGGTGGATTGGTCGAGGTTGCATCTTTATTATTTTGCTTTCTGGTATTGTGCATTTGTGACTTATCACTGAGAGACTGTGCCTTAATTTTAATATTTTGATCGATTTCAGTGTCATTTTTGTTGGATTTATATGGGTTAATGATATTTCTATTCAAGAGAAATGGAGTTTCTTTCATTTTTCCTGTTTCCTGGGGCTGGTCCATTAGTTTATTTAAAGGGTGATTGGAGGAGGCTGCGTTCTGTTTCATATCAATCTTTATTCACCAGAATGCAATGGAACAAACAGAGAACAAATAAATCAGTGAGGCAAGTGCAAATTTTTTCAGCCTGCATGCAAAAGTAAAGTGATTGCCCGTGTCTTTCCACCTTTGAGAATCGGTGATACAGAACTAAAGTTGTAAATGAATTCAAACATTTGAGTCAAATGATTAATAGTGACTTTAATGACAAAGATGATATTAAGCGTGAAATTCGTAATTTATTTATGCTCACCAATATCCTAAAAAGACGCTTTGCTAAATGTTCCTTAAATGTTAAATGTTAAGCATTCATTGTTTGCAGCCTACTGTATGTGTTTATATGATATTTCCATTTGGCATCAATATTCGCCTACATTGTTTAAAAGATTGCAGTCATGTTACAACAAATGTATTAAAATCTTCTTCGGCTACCCGCGCCTTCATAGCGTAACTGCAATGCTCGATGAACTATCTCTACCCACCTTCTGCGATCTATTTCCCCGTTCCTTAAGTAGCTTTCGTATTAGATGGTCTTCGAGCACTAATTTTCTCATTCACAATGTTTATATTTAGGCATTGTTTAATATTTGGGAATGATTAAGTTTGATTCTGTTTTGATTCTGGTTTTTTTGTTTTGATTATGTTGGCTATTCTTAGGATTTAAGTAGTATCAACCTATGTGAGTCACAGTGAGTCTGTGTATGTATGCTGTCATTTAGTCGTGCACCAATGCCCTTTTTTCCTTTTAAAATTTGTTTAATTAGTCTACTTTTGTTTTGTGCTTTAATTCTTATATGGACCATAATGTTGAATTAAAACGATTTGATTTGATTTGATACACAATATAGTGCATGGTATCAATGTCCATATATATCACATTGCTAACGGTGCTGTCAGTTCGGGTCAAAAGTAAACGTGCATAAAAATATAAATTTAATAAACACAATCAGAATATTCGGATAGACCTAGGCCTATCTTGAACGCAAGTTTAAGTCTAGGATTAAGTTGTCTATATTTACATTATCAATATTACCGATCCTACGGACCTATGGATAAATGGAGAACTTTCTTTGCCGACAGATTCCTTTATGCCATCAATGCCTTCATGCAGAACTTAATATTATCAGAGCCAGAGACTTTAAAAATTTTGTATAATGCTCTGCTCAGAGGGAACTCTAAACTATTTATTTCACTTTTATTTAAATGTAGAGACTCTAATGAGTTTTAAGTTTGAAGTACATGTACATAGGTTACAGTGCTTTGTTACGCGGAGAAAATAGAGTTGCCCTACAAGAGCATTTAGTTGGAGACAGGGGTGTAACAGGGTTTTGAAAAGTGGGGGCGGAGAACGTAAAAGTTATCGAAGAGCGAAAAAATACAATTTCTAACTCTATAAATAATCATAAGAAACTATGTTTATAACATAGACATAGCAACTGACTATTCAATTCAGGATAAATATATATCATCATGTATAAACATTTAGTTTAATATAACATTTGAGAGTTCAGTGAGAGGAATGAGCGAATCAGTGAGTCAGAGAGAATGCATGTTACAGTCAGCGTTCATGTTTACCATGTATACCTTAACTAATGGCGTCCGCACTTCTACCTAATTACTCTTTTCATTACTACTCGATATCACGATTACAATCAAACAGTCGCTTGCATCTCTACTTGTTATCAACGCCTTACATAGTCCGGCTTCTCACCAATAGGTTAACTACTTTAATCCTGACTCGAGTCAACTATCACAGCTGTTAGGCCCAAGTTCTTCATGAATTAGTTATCACATATCTTAATATATAGTGATATAAAGATAGTTGCATAACACATCGGTTTCTTTACTTCAATTTTATAGAAACCCACACGTAATTTCCCCTTTAAAAAAAAGAAAAAAACTAATCGTGTTCATAAACTAATCGTGTCCATCTCTGTATTGCACAGATTTATTTACATTCCTTCCTGAGCTTGTGACATAATGACATTTTCTATAATTTAGTCTTTGTGATAGGGTGCTGCACAACAGCTGTCGGATCGCGGCTGGTCTCTGGGCTTCTATAGCGTCTTCGCTGATTATTATGGGCGACGCTCTGGCGGAACGTGCGTGTCCGTCGCATTTCTCCCTTGTGCCATTCAGATCTGCCCTGTAGTTAAAATCGATTTGTGTCTCCTGCCTCCAGTGTTGGTCGTTCACGAGCGTGTCTGTTGTAGTACTGAGCTCGTTTCTCCTTGCATGTACTCTGCCTCTTCCTTGCGTCCTCCGCGCTGGTGTTTTCAATTGTTTCTGAAAAAAAATGCAACACACAACGAGTTCGACGGCCAAACAATATCTGTTCTTAACGGTAGGAACCGTACTCTCCACTGAACATGTTCAGTTATGTTGATCATGTTAAAAACAATTCACATGCAATCATTCCTAACAACGGTGCTTTATGTACTACTGTCCTTTAACATTTCAGTACTTCAGTATGCCATATAAAGGATGCCTAACAGTCAAATCGACATCACCAATTGTATTCAACAGCTGGTCATCATACATTCGGAGTCTTGCCTAATCTGTACCTTCATGTGCGTTACCACAGCCTCATGAATCAGATTAACTGGCGTAACTGTTTCAAGTAAACAATTCCATTACAAGTAATTTGTAAACATTTGGCATGAAAGCGATTATCGTTAGTGTTATTCTACAGCAATACCTCATCGGTTTCAACATTAGTGTCTACAGTATACACTTGCTGTGACTTGGCTCTATAACGTTTGAGAAATGATTTATACGTTTGCATTTATGACACTGTTCTCCTTACGCTGGACATTTGGACTGTTGGCTTTGTGTTGTCTCCCGCAAAAATTGCAATCCACAGTTTGGTCTATGTGTTTCTGTCCTATAGCTCTCAGAGCTATATCCTTAGATCTTGGATGTGTCTCTAGAGACTCTAGATGCTACCGAGTTAACGTCCTCGTCACTTGTTATGTTCGTCATATGCTTCTCTGCAATTTCGCAACTTTTGCAAATTTTAATTCGGTAGCCTGTTTCAAGTCTGGTGATCGTATTTGCAGTACTTCTTCCTGGTCTCACATCATGTATACCATTCACTATTCTATCTCTAAGAATAGAATCTTCGATGTTACCTAATTCACAATGTTTGATCATACTTCGTAAATCTCCTAAGTAAACATTGAACAACTCACCCTGTTTCTGGATTCTCTGGTTGAAATGATATCTCTCGTACGTCACGTTGACCTCTTCGATGCAGTACTTTTCAATGCCTCAATAGCTTTGGTTATGTTCTTAGAGTCTTCTGAAGACAGATCGTAGGTCAAGAATCTCTCGTAGGCATAATTACTTAATTATTTATTTGCGTTAGCGGTGCTAACCGTGCTATGATCTAAAAATAAGTAAATAATTAATTAGTGCTACATATTTAATATTCATGCTTGTGCTCTTTTATTGAAACTTTCCGTCTGTTTTAAGTTTCCAATTTTAATATTAATAATATTAATGATGCTATTTGTAACGAAATTCATTTGGCCGGTACATTGTAATTTTAAATGAGATATATTTTATATTAGACCTTGATTTAAGTTTTGGCTGGGAGGGTGGCTCTGGTGGGACCTACCCTTGATATTTTGGCTTTGGGCTTATCTTTGACAGGTTTTTAGGGGTGAGCCATGTGGGTCAACCCCCAGGTTAAGTTTTTATTGAAATGTGTAATTGTGAGATTCCGACACCTGTTTAATTGAAATTCCCGAGACGCTATAAATTGATTTTCTGGCAGAAATTAAAAATTGATGGAGGCATGCATTTTGGCTGTCAAGCTTTGCAAGTCTCGGTAAATAAAGGAAAGACCGGTTTTACTTCACCGGTAAGTCGCTTAGGCTTGATTGTCGGTGACCTAAAACTATAAATTGGGGTGTGAGGTGATTCCCCTTTGTTTTTTATACAATGTTGTATTAGCGTGCTTGTGCCGCTAATGGTGTGCGTGTGTTTTTAACGTGTGAGAGTAGAAATGATTTTCCCTAGTTAGACTAATAATTAATAATTGAATTAATTAAGTGGAGAGGATGGATATGATAGGATTTGAGGTAGTTTCCCCTGGTTAGCTTATATATGTTTATATTATGTCCTGTGTGATGGAATATAACATATATAATGGATAATTTAGTGTATTAAATGATGTTTAATGATCCCATATGTT
The DNA here is from genome assembly GCA_034695365.1 of Enchytraeus norvegicus. Classification (NCBI taxonomy): domain Eukaryota; kingdom Metazoa; phylum Annelida; class Clitellata; order Enchytraeida; family Enchytraeidae; genus Enchytraeus; species Enchytraeus norvegicus. Next base: position 12,208 of record JAQFZF010002191.1, read on the forward strand.
TTAGTTTGCGAGAAAGAAAATATTATTTTAAGATATAAGCGATGGATATTATATATTATATTAAATTTATAGTCGTTGATTAAAGTGGTAAGACCTTGGTAAGAATTAACTATTACTGAATATGACATATTAAATTAGAGTAGATAATGTTATAAGTAAATATACATATCTGACTTAGTTAGATGTTGTTGCATACGATAATACGAGTAGTGAGAGCATAGAGCTAAATTAGGGGATCCTTCATCGGTGACTTAGAGGTCATTGAGTGCGTTCAGTTGGTGAGATAATATGGCAGTTTTCTTAATAATATAAATTGTATTTAAAGCATTTGTCCTGTATTAGTGGAGATCAAGTAAAAGTGTAAAGACATGTTTAAAGAGATATTTGAAGATATGTTAGGTGCGAACCTAGAGTTCCAGAGGTTTGGGCAGTTTGTGATTATTTGGTTAGCGAAGCAAATTTATAGATTTGTTATATTTGAGTTGTGGATCGCAGCATAGTATAATGTAGAATATGTCTATGTATATCACAGATCTGAGTATCTGATGAG
>JAQFZF010002192.1:0-12756 GCA_034695365.1 Enchytraeus norvegicus
CATATTTAAACTCCTGGTTCCTTCTGCACTCAGCATTGAACCATTTGGGTTGCATTTTATTTGTATATTTCTTCACAGGTGCATTACCAATGCATGCATTCAATAAAATTTTGCAAAAGCTTCTCCATTGATCATCAATATCCTTCCCCTTAAATTCATATTCCCAATCCACATTATTCAAAATATTGTTTATCTCAATATAATTAGCATGCTTATAATCTAATGTGCTATGTTTAGATTTATCATTATCATCATACATTAAATTGCTACACAAAAATCTGTAGAAAATGGTATTGTGGTCACTATTGCCAATAGGCTCAATGATTTTCAAGTCCTCGATAACATTTTCTTCCGAAGTAAAAATCAAATCCAAAATGTTACCCTCCCTAGTTGGCTCCAAAACATGTTGCACAAAACAACAGTCTTGGACAATATCTAGAAATTCTTCTCCCTGGCTATCAGAGTTCAAAATAGTCCAATTTATATTAGGAAAATTAAAGTCACCCATTATTAACACTCTTTTATTCTGAACCTCTTTAAACAAATTAAACATATTTATTTGTTCTGGCTGTGGACAGCAGGGACATCTATAGCACACCCCTACCAATAACTCCGTTTTCCAACAAAGTATTTTCACAAATATGGCCTCACAATCTACCCCCGTCAAATTATCACACACACTTGCACTTATGGCTTCCCTGACAGAGAACAACTCCTCCACCCCTCCCTTCTTTTATTTCACCTCTATCTTTTCTGAAAACTCTAAACCCTAACAATGATATTTCACTGACAGAGATATTGCTGTTTAACCATGCCTCACAAACACCTATGACATCTAATTTATACTGTGAAACCCACATGGTTAATAATTATTCTAATTTACATCCAGCAATTATACTTCTGGCATTAAAAAACATGCAATTAATGAACCCATCTGAAACCCCTTTACTATTGGTAGAATTAATACTGCAAAATATCTTTGAAAAGACGGTGTCCTACCTATATCAGGGTAATCTTCTACAAACAAGGATTGAATAACACTGGCACTATCAGAGTCATTTTCTAAACCCGAGGTAGAAATATCACCACCTCGGCTCCATCCACGTTTTTGCAATTTTATCTCTTTTTATCCTTATGTGGCTTTCCCCACTTTCTCTGATCTCCTTAAGCTTTTTATCCTCCTCCTGCTGCTTCTTAGTCAGGTCTGGCACTACGAACATTTTCTTACTCCTCATGGTTCTTCACATTCTTGAATTTAAATAAAATTAAACTTTTGCATCTAAAATTAAAAATAAAATAAGATTCAATGAAGCATTCCTACGATGTTTATTTATGAATAAGTCAACAGTGGACAGCCAAAAGTTATCGCATTGGCTCTGATAAATTGACTATTAGACTAATAGTCAAATTATAAATAGACTATTAAAAATTATAAATAGACTTTTACACTAATAGTCAAATAGACTAATTGTAAATTGACTAATAGAGCCGACATTTTGTTGGTATTGCGAAACTTCAATAATTTATAGGGCCAACTTGAACTTATAAATTATTATTAACAATAATGTGGCATTTAATCAACTCCGAATCAACTCAATTCCGTTAGACTTAATAGTTAGTACCTAAATCTAATTAAAACTTAGCAGAAATCTAATCAATTACGTATAATTAATTGTTAATTAAGAAGGGTATAAATGGGTCACATTGTAATCTAACTTTCATTCGATTTGTTTGATTCAATTAAGCCAACATCTGATTGGTTTAATAACAATCCTACAAAATTAAAGAATTTAATTGATTTAAAGCGTCTAGAGCTAATTAAGTAGTTATAATTAATTGATTAATTAATTAAGAAACTTTCAATCTAATTGATTTGTTTATATAAAACTGGTTTGTTTTGATTAAAACCACTTTAACCCCTTACATAGTTCATGGGATCCCAGGCCTCCCCACAAAATTTCGAACAATAAATCAATTTGGCAGGTATTTTCTTGAATTGGTTTGCTTGATTCTGGTCATGCACTGTTGATAGGACATGTTTTATTGTTTATCAGATTGGCTTTAGTCTTCTAGTGCTCAATGTTGTCTTGGGCGACGGTAGGACTCGCCTTTGTTGCTCTTATTCCACGGTCTTGTGGCGATCAGTTGCTATGGAAACCTATTGTTTGTATTTTTTCTTGACAAATAAAAGAAAAAAGTGTAATTTACAAAAAATACAGCAGCACAAAATTCCACAACCCGACATCGATGATAGATCGAGCACTTTTTAATTCAATACAATGCAATACAATATATACAAAAAGGACATTTTATAAGCTTGCTTCGCTTCTGTATACAAAGTGTCTCGGTTGGGCTTTTAACCAATAAACCTTATGGGCTATAATGAAATTTAACTAAATTAATGTCTAGATATTCAATCAATCACAAGCTTTTACTATAGCCCACTCTTAACTAAAGTCTCAGAAGCGTCCTTGAACAGTGAAAGATAGAGTAAGTAGCCTATCCTGCAGTGCCATATGCCACAACCACTGTGGCATGACCTCTAAATAATACCTCTAGCAAGCCCTATTTTAAGCACTACAACTAATAATATATTTATTGTGCAGGTTGAATTAATTGCCGACTGACGCACATATTTTCATACTGAAGAAGGGGGAAACACACCTCGGAAGTCAGAATATGTATTCTGAAGCACGGTAAATAGGGTACATATTGGGTATGGTAAAGGCATGGCCTTTTTGATGGGATCAACTTGATGATCGATGGCGTGCTCATTAGTGAGCGTGATAGCAGACTGTGTTTCAGAATATGTACCTACCTTAAACCTGCTATTTGGCAGTGCACTAGAAATATGGATTATTTGTGTTAAGATGTTTCATGGCGTTCTGTGCTCGATGTTGTCGTGGTATACCACCGCACTTTATTGCTGTATTAACTGACTTGCAAAGCAACTGTTGCCGGAGACGTCCCTGATATTTTATGTGCAGACGGTTCAGTGGTGTAGAGAGGGGGAGGGGGCTGTGGCGGTATAGTTTTGTGTTGGAGATGTTTCTTCATATCATGTGGACCTAAATTTAACAAAACGCCATGGCTGTTTAACGGTTTTTCTCGCAAATTGCCCATAATAAGAATCTTACTTATAATGAACAGAATGCAGTTTAATGATAGAAATAATAATTAAGTCAGTGGATATTCTTTTCTTTTATCTTTTTTTGTGGATATTCTACTAAATACAATAATCCATAACGAAGTAATGTGAAACGCTTGGATGATTAGCATCAATGGAAGTGCAGTCTAATTAAAATAGAATTCAATTGAAATTTGCTAGAAATTCTCTTGCTTAATTTACCTATCACAGAGAGAAAAGAACATTATACATTCCCATACCGCTATTGCGAATTGTTCTAATCTAATTAATATAAATTCTAGAAAATTGATAGAAGTCCAATCTACATCTAGTCTATAAATTATTGTACACAAAGAGCGTAATCTTCTGTAAGATTAAATTTCATGAACAACATGTAGAATTGTAGTGGAATTCAGTGATTTCATAAATTATTTAGGCTAGTCTTATGATATTTTAGAAATTTACATATTTTTTGCAGTATTGATTAGAGAAGAAGCTTCTTAATGTTTTATCTGTACTAAATATTCAATACAATAGGCCTACAATACAATGAGAATTTAACGTCCGGTTCCTCACCCTAAGGCGATGTCAGGGACACATTTTCTAAACAATTTCTCACAAGTCATACAGAATAGCATCATATTAAATATTCTATAGATTTTGTAACAATTTCTCATTTATAATAGCACCATGATCCAAAATGACTGTTTACTAATACTGAGAAATAAATAAATAAATAATAAATAAATAAACAAATAAATCTGAAACAACATCTCGGCTTCAAGGAAGGATTCTTGGAAAAGTTTGTATACCGTAGGCTACTCGGATTGTGAGGAAATTAAGAAACTTAATGCCTTTATATGACACCTTATAGCCCATCATATTATGATGAAATCTGAAATTAGAACAAGATTTTGATGTGTCCAATTATGCGAGTGGCCTATTTTTACATCGTGCCTTTGCGACAGTGAATTAAGATCTTGAAAATCTTACCGGTAGACCTAATATTTAGTAGAATTTTAAAATTAATATCAAACATATCTTTATTACAAATATTCTAGTTAAGCACAAGGTAGACTACAAGAAAGTTTTGCTACATTTCAGTGCCATTAGTTGTATTGCATACATGTATTAAGCATACTCGTTTAATAATATTACCAGCGGCGGCGCCAGACCGTTCGAGCAACCAGGTAATTGCCAGGTCTCTAAAGATTAAGGGCTAAGGGCTAGGGTTGCCAAACCGTACGGAATATGTCTGGACTGTCCGGAATTTGCATAGTGTGTCCGGAAAACTGAATAGGGTCTATCCGGACAATACATTGTCCGTCCGGAAAAATGAAAGGAATAGGGAATAGATTTATTCATAACATTGGCGGATCTCGGCCGCTATTCTGACAGTGTCCGGAATTGTATCCATCAAAAGTTGGCAACCCTATTAAGGGCAGGTCGTAAAGAAAGCAATAGTAAAAATATAATAATCAAACAGGGCTTAACCTGGTCGACCTGGTGTCACCGTCGCACCAAGTCATTTGACTTGGTGCGACGGTGTGGCGCCGCCACTGAATATTACACAAAAGTCGCTCGACTAAGGGTTAAAACAAATTGTAGAATACGTTATCTACAGTAGACTAGATAGAAGAGTGAACATAATGAGGGCAGTTATTAGTACGCCACATCGTCCAATAAGTCTCTTACTTGTATTATTCATCAACTACACCCAAACCCATTTAATGCCGCAAAGTTTGATAGGCCAGAAGAACGTTATAAATGTTGTGGAAGGCGACATCAACTTTGCCTATCTAGGGGACATTCACTCTCCAGCCAGTGCCACGGGTGGGTGTATTGATTCCGTTGTGCCCAGCGCATGCGCAACTATGGCAGCTGCCAATATGGCTATAGACTACATCAACAAACGCCAAGATCTCCTACCAAACATAACACTTGGACTCATCACTGTGGATTCTTGCTATGATTACATGCGAGCTCTGGAAGTAGCCATGTACTTCGTTAAAGAAGCCCCATTGGGCACCAATTGTAGTGCTACCGGGGAGGATCCAACTAAGGTAAATATGAAGACTTACGATATAATTGGAGTCATTGGACCACCGTTAAGTCAGACAGCAATTATGACTACACCCCTTTTGGGATTATATGAGATACCCATGATGGGACTATATGCCACAACTGATGCTCTGAGTGATAAGTCTCTGTATCCCTACTACACTAGACTGGTTGCCCCTGATAGTATAGTAATACAGGGATTACTTGAAATTGCAGACAGTTTCAAATGGTCATATATAACAGTTCTTTACTCGGAAGGTTCTTACGGAGAAAATGCAGCAGCACAAATAGATAAACAGATTCGTCGGAAGCCATATGATATCTGCATTGCAGTATCACTAAAAATACCAACAGGAGCATCATCAAATGAATACGACAAAACATTCAATATCATTATGCAGAACATGAAAGCAAGAGCAATTTTTGTATTTACAACACCGACTGATCTAACCGAAATTCTCATACGCACAGATGCCGCAATAGGACCGGGATATTTTATGTGGCTTTCTTCTAATACTCTTCTTCAAGTTCCCTTAACGGCTTCATATGTGGATGTGCTTGAGGGAAGCATCTTTCTGGATCATATTAACAATCCAATTCCGGGAATTGACGACTATATGCACTCTACTGCATTGTGGGATCAAAGAAATGTTTGGCTGGTGGAAAGCTGGGAAAGCTCTTACAATTGTACGGTACCTCCTCTTACTGGAAAACCCCTCCCTGCATCAAATGGAAATAATATTTGCAGCTTCGATCCCAAGAAGGTTGATCAAATATGCAGTTTTCAAGGATGGGTGGCTAGATCAAGAATATTTGACTCCGCAATGATTATGGCCACAGCACTTCATAGCCTACTTACGGATAATTGTCCCGATGTTTTTAGAGATAAGTCGCTTTTTCAATCATGCTTTAGAGGTGATGAATTCTTGGAATATATACTCAATATATCATACCATGGTCTCATCGGAGATATACAATTCACGCCGGATGGAAATGTCGTTGAGATTTTTGCCATTAAGCAATTTCAAAAGAATAGCACTAGTAAACTTTTCACATCTCGAGATGCTGGCAGATGGGACCAATTTGGTGGTTTCAGATTCAAATATGAAAAGTTACAGTGGGACATATTTTCGAGATACTCCGTTGAAAATGAAAGCCTATCTTCGAATGGCAACCAAACTGAATTAATAAATGGAACCTCATCTTTAACTGGAGTTATAGTGAGTCTGTGCAGTAGACCTTGTAAACCATCGGAATATATCATCAGCCAGCCAAGTGCTTGTTGTTGGATTTGTGCCAGTTGCCGTGATAATGAGATCATATCACAAAACAGAAGCTCCTGCCAAATATGTCCTCCAAATTATTGGCCTGACCCAAAGGATCCCTATTCCTGCCTACCTATAAATCCAACGTATCTATTGCTGGACAACCCAATATCCGCAGCCATGATTTCTTTCGCTGTACTTGGTGTTATATTCAGCTTACTGGTTATTATGGTATATGTTTTCTATGGGCACCACAGACTAGTTAAAGCTACAAGCCGTCAGTTGTGCCTAATAATACTTTCTGGAACTCTGTTGGTTTCTGCCGTTGTAATCCTGTTTGTACTAAAACCTTCGAGCCGAGTGGTTTGCGCAATGAGGCAGATTGGGTTTCATCTCGCCATTAATCTGGTTTACTCTCCGTTGCTGGTTAAGAATGTTCGTATCTACAGAATTTTTTCGGCAGCTCAACAAGGCCAGCAGAAGACTTCGTTTACCTCAAATTCATGGCAACTGTTCTTTACAGCGGTGATAATAGCATTGCAGGTAACTACGTAAAGTTGTAACATTTAAGTTTCAAATAAATAACGTCGCTTTCTCCGTTCAGTTTTTAGATCGTAAACTCCTAATGAATTTGGCAACAGAATATTCAATTTGGTAAAATTTAATTACTTGCCTGTGCTTAGATGCATAATACCGCAATATAATATTATGGTGAACAAATTTTGTCGCTGTCGCGTCCAGAATCTGATAGTGAATATGACAGTATCTAATTGCAGTTGCAGTAATTGATTCAATTTGATCAATTTTTACCTGATTGATTGGGGATTGCTTTGATTGATAGATTCAGATACTAGACGAACATATTTTTATTAGGATGTAGACTACAACACATGATATACGATACTAATATGAATATTTATTTTATAATGAACATGTGATATTTCACTCTTCAGATCATTATACTGTTAGCTCTCGAGGTTGACGATCCTTCTCTCTCAGCTCTTAAAATGTACAGCCAGTACGAAGCCTACGTCGAGATCTACTGCAACAACCAACCAATCGCATTCCTTCTCCCACTCTCCTACAACATCGTTATCATCATCATCTGCACCATCATAGGTTTCATCACTCGAAAGCTGCCGGATAATTTCAATGAGTCTTGGTTTATATTTGTCTCAGCCACGACGACGCTGTTCGCCTGGGCCGTGTTTATCCCGGCTTACTTCACCACGTTCAGAGCCTACCTCCAGTCGGTCATACTCGGATTTTGTCTCGTCCTTAATTGTTTCATCACTCTAGCTTGTCAGTTCGGCCCGGTTCTTTATGCTGTGGCCTTTGTGCCCAATGAGAGAATCAAGTTCTCCGTGGCAGTGGCGCCCAACACGGCAACAACTAAGCTGTCCAGTGTACATCCTGAGGCAGAATCCTCTCGTCGCTAGTTGATGATGCATCGGGGAATGCAATGCAGACACAGTTCTATACCACCAGAACAGACTGCCAATTCTGAGGTTTCATATGACGTATCGCTACAAATGTATCGGTTTATTTATGACCGGTAGTGCATGTTTACTATTACAAACTTCAGAGAGTTAAAAAATCAAACGGAAGCCCGCGCATTGTTGTGAAGCTCATTATATTAATGTCCATATATCATACAGCAATTCTATGTAATTATTATTATAGAGCCGATTTGATATTTTAAAAAATTATTGAAAACTGTCATATTTTAATGCTTAACTATGGCGAGTCTAAGCAATCTTTATAATCTTGATCTTTACAAAGATGGCGACGCTATATGAGCCTGTCTCAGCGACCAATGAATGCGCCGGATTTTGAATTTATCCGTTAAATCTATCCGATGCATAGACACTATGCACAGACCGGAAACAAGGCTAGCGAGTAATACATGAAGTTCCATTCAGTTTAGCCAGGTTACTCACCCCCATCATCATTGACAGGATAAAAGGTCGATAAGTAGGCTATGGATATCTGAGTGTGTTTAACGTCAAGGTTCAGAAGCACACGACTTCTCATCAAGACGGCTCAACACAATCGAGTAAATACCGTCACAAAGATTTCTTTAAAGTTAGTACAGCCTTACTCCACAAAGTTCACTGCTGTCTAGTACACGAAGGCAGAGTGAAACGGTTGATAAATTCTTGCACATTATTCATGATACATATCGAGGCTTATTACATTGATAGAAATGTGTTACGTTTCAGAGTGAATTTTAGTTTAATTACATTATTTTTCTGATGCGGAAGTTAACCAATTAGTCGATACAGTAAGCAACCAATTTATGTTAGGTCTATGAAATTCCACGCAAACAAAAATTACAAAACTGCTTGTTTGTGAATTTCTGACTGCGTTCACGTCGACTAATTTGAATTGCTTTTGCTGGTGGAGAAGTCCCTGATATCGTAGTCAGATGATGAAGCGGGCGTAAAACCATAGAGTGCATTGTGTTTTGAAGTAGGCCTATTGTTATAGTCTATCGAGTGATATGCCACGTGGCAGATTCAATGCAAAAATGCATACATACAATCAACTATCTCGCTCTTTAATGAGTACACCATCGATCAACCAAATAAGTCCGTCTCATCACGAAGGCTTTGCCTTTTCGACACCTAAAATGATGCCTTTATAGGTTTCTGAGGTGGTTTTCCATTGCCTTCCTCAGTATCTCCGTTGGTAGGCCCTTGCGAAGTACGTGTAGTTATCGGTTGGACTATTCTCAAATATCCCGGACCCAACACGGGTTATTGATATAGCCTACTAATTTAACGATTTTCTCATAGAGAAAGTGAATTTTTTACCATTACGGGAATGTAAACATTGTATCACAAATTAACTCATTGGTCTGTCAGGCCTAGCATGCACTGTTAGTGACTGCTACATAACATAGTTCCTGTTACAGTGACCTATCATGCAGTGTAGGCCTATGCATGTTTTGAACTGCTGTTATCTACAATTCCACATATCGACGATGCCAGATATTTTTGCTGCAAAATAAGACTTTTTGTTTACGTTTAATTTGAAAGTAGGCTATAAGTTTAGGCCTAGTGGTTTGAATTCTGGATGATAAAAATAGCAAATACAGCCTAGTTTTCGCTATAATTTAAAATAATATATGGCCTAAAAATTGACAACCGATGTCGACAAACCATAACAATAACATGCTTTTTCAATCAATATGCTCATAATAGGCCTAGGCATGTACATAGCCAAATCAGAAGCTTTTTTAATAGCACTCTTAAGTCTGAACTTAAGTCTCAGAAGCGCCCTTGAACCGTGACAGGTATAGTAGCCAAGTCTGCCATAATAATGCCACAGCTTTCAGTAGGCCTATGTGGCAAGACCTCTACTAATCTGAAATTTGAGTGACCAAGGGTCATGTACACCAAAGTCTTGGCGCAGACTATTAGTAAAGCAGATGCCGCCCTTCACTGCGGCTTCTGCTTTACTCTCCTCTTACGACACGTGCAGTTTTCGATTGGTTTATAGTCTCGAATTTCCCGGAACCAACACGAGTAAAATAATGCTTAGACAGACTTCACCAACTGAGACACCAAGATATGTGCTTACATACAACATGACTCAACGTCCCTGACATCGCTTTCTGGTAAGAAACAGGACGTTAAATCCTCATTTATTCATTGATGACAACCTTTTAATAGACCGCCTATTATGTAGCCTAGAGCTTATTATAATACTTAAAGAATGGATATTAGCAAAAGTCAAGCTTATCTCAACCGAAACCCCAACAAAGAGGTTCAGGTTAAAAAATAAATGACAGAAAGGAAATTAAAGCCTATAACACCAAACTTCTCTAGTACACAAAATAGACAATTTGAACTGGGTGACATTGTCTTAATGAGAAAGGAATAGATTGCCTACTTTAGCCTACATAGAACAAGCAATTCTACTCATAATAGAGATTCATTATCTATCTTGATCTATAAATGTTAATATTGAGCTAGTTTCATCAGTCAAAAATGTATTCGAGGACAGGCCTAATTGAATGTTAAGTCAAATTGAAGGCTAAACTACCGATTGGCCTACTTTAGGCCAACATGCTCAGGCCTACGTTAATTGTCGGTTGTCTAAATAAAGTTTTAAAGAGATAGGCTGAATTTTAGGCTTGTAGAAAATCTGTAGCCATTTTATTTTAGGTCTAATGGTCTAATCACATAATTAATCTTAAGGCCAATCGATATACCATTACAACAGGCTTACATGTTTCCTTGGAGGTAAATAAAGTTTCAAATAGATAGGTTAATCTGTTAGCTAATAGGCCTGGTTAATTTCTAGCCATTTATTTATGATTAAATAAAGAATCTAGAAATGCCCACTCAGGACAAATCATGGTCAGCCACTTCTTCAAGACATTCAGACGCGTCTACTGATAGTTCGATCACATTCTCTAGTACTGAAGGGCAACATATATCTTCAACACCAACCACTTCGTTTGTACTTTGCATGCTTAGTATATAAGTCAATCAATCAATCAATCAATCAATCAACCAATCAATCAATCAATCAATCAATCAATTAATCAATCAGAATAATATAGCCTACAGTCAACCAGTGGCGGATCTAGGATTTTTTGACGGGGGAAAGGAGTCGTGTGATGTAGGCTAGTATTGTAATATCTGGCCGTGTTCGATCCGGCAAAACATAAGAATAGACCAAACGAAAGCTGCACGTGTATCGTAGAAGCCGACTATCGCGGTCGCTGATTATGGAAACCCTTGAGAAAACAAAATTGTCTCCAAACAGATATAACATATACAAACTCTACACTACAACTAGGCAATGTGCCATGGACCTGGCGTTAGGCAGTGCGCTGAGACTGAGAGAGAGAGAGAGAGGGTGTGGGGGGGGAAGAGAGAGATAGAGAGAGGGAGAGAGTGTGTGTCTGTAATAAGTATCTCTTTATTCGTAACGAATACAGGGTAATAGAGACAACATTAACAATATTCGAAACGTAAACTAAGTAACAGGTGCGCCAAACTGTATATAACATGATAGGCCGTATAGTGCATTCAATTAAACCAAAATCTAATTTTCACACACACACACACACACACACTCGCGCAAAACCTTCTTTACATTATTACATTATTCTTACATTATTACTCATTGTCTAAAAAATTTTCTGTAGTGCTGTATAATTGTATTTTGCTATTTTGCTTCCGTATATTGCAAAATATTGCGGTTGTCAGTTTGAGAATAAACGGTCATACTATCTATGGTCATACTATCAGATTCTATGGTCATACTATCTATGGTCATACTATCTATGGTCATACTATCTATGGTCATACTAATCTATTATTTTATGGTTTGTGATTTATTTATGCCTGAATTCAGGCTCGAAACAAAGCTCATATCATTGATCTGCTTGGCCGGTGTTGTGATTGTGCTGCTGACCTTATTGCTGACACGGTTGATCTTAACGAGGTAAGTTAATGGAACCAATCAATCAATCAACGCGAGTTTAACGTCCGTTTCATCGTCTGGCGACGACATCAGGGACGTCTTCGGCAACATTTGAACTACCGGCTTGTCCACCCAAACAAGACCAGCAAAAACAAATGCTGCAAGAGAAGAATACAATACAATACAATACAATGAGGATTTAGCGTCCGGTTCCTCACCCGAAGGCGATGTCAGGGATCTCTCAAACAGGCCATGCAACTACAACAATTCTATACCGCCATAACAAACTTGTAAATGCATGAACGGAAGAGAAAGCGAGACCCGATACAGTGCAAATCCATTAGCCAGGGCAAGAGAATCTGATTACACAGATATATGGAGGAAACAAATGGGTTTTCAGCTTGCCCTGGCAAGTTGTTATACATGTGCATGATCTAGGTCTTGTGGCAAAGAATTCCATAGTGTTGGAGCGATAAAACTGAACGATCGCCTACCTATAGATGGATGGCCGTATGCAAAAGCGGACCAACCACCAAAATAAATAATTTTTGCTATTCGCAAAATATTTTTGAAACCATAAACTGAAGGCGTACAATTTTTGTCCAGTATTGTAGAACACCATTAGATGTAGAAAATACCAAAAAAATATGTTAGATATTATGAAAACAACTTTGAAATGTTGTTGAAATAAACACCATTTTTGACATTATTTCTGATAGTCATTAGTCCACTTTTGCATACGGCCATCCAGATGATTGTATATCGGGGATATTAAGGAGATTAGTGCTAGATGAGTGAGGACCAGGGGCCCCCATCTGGGGGGGATGATGGAGCGGCCCGCTCCATTGTCGAGGCTGGGGG
>JAQFZF010002193.1:0-12753 GCA_034695365.1 Enchytraeus norvegicus
TAGAGAGAGGAGATAGAGAGAGAGAGCGAGAGAGAGAGAGAGAGAGAGAGTGAGAGAGGGAGAGAGGGATAACAAAGAATCAGTGCGTATAATACATGTAGAATAAAAGAGTTAAAAAATTATAATTATAAAACTATTTATAGAGTTACATTGTATAATTAGATAGAGAAATTAGATAGCAAAGAGAGAGAGAGAGAGAGAGAGAGAGAGAGATCAACATTTTTTTACATATTATGATGACAGGTTGGACTACTGCAATACAGTGACACAGCGCGGGAGGTGTTCAGACTCAACACCTACGATAACAAGCAAGCTGTCATGCAGGCTGTTCAGAATGTTCCCTTCATGGGTGGAAGAACAAATGGTGCAGATGCTCTCAGGCTTATGGTAGTATCAGAAATTATTTTTAATATAAGTTACATGAATTCAATTAATAATTGAATCAATCAACCAATCAATCAATTAATCAATTTCTTCATTCGTCTATTTTAGCATTTGACAGAACGCACATGCTAGTTTCTTTTTTTAGTTGCTGTTTTTGTGTTTATGTTATTTTTTAATCAGTCCATGATTAATCGTACCTTTGCCTTGCGCAGGTACACGATTAACTTTCCATTAATCTTCCAGACACCGGTAAGCATCCGTGCCCAAGGGTGCCGGGGATATTTTGTCGACGGACCTGGGAATCGTACCCACGCCTCCAGCCATCACTCGATCCTGAGTCAGATTCTCTTGCCCTGACTAATAGACTTGCACTGTTTCGGATCTCGCTTTCTCTGCAGTCTCTGTATTGTCAAGTGTGTTCCGGTGGTATAGAACCGCCTGCAGTTGGACAGTCTGCTTGGGACGTCCCTGACATCGTCTTCGGGTGAGGAATCTGACGTTATATTGTCATTTTATTGTATTGTATTGTAATATCGCTGTATTCTCTCACAGCTCAACCCAATGTTCACCGCCGCTTACGGCGCCCGTTCAGACGCACCTAAGATAGCCCTCGTCTTCACTGACGGTAATTGGAACGTTAACGTGCCTGACACGGTCCCTGCAGCTATAGCGGCCCGGGGGGCGGGGGTGTACATCATAGTGTTCAGTGTAGGTGACGACTGCGACAGGGTAGCCCTGGAGGCCATCGCCTCTCAGCCCCTCAACTACACCATCTTCCAAGCCTTCAGCTCGGCCGACCTGCAGACACTGGTCAACTCTGTCCTCAAGTCCTTCTATAATGGTTTGGATATCTACAATCTGTGTTTAACATAGGCATGTTTATGGGGTACCCCCCCCCCCCTTAAACTCTGAAATTCCCCCCACCCCCACCCCATAAATTAACTGAGCATAAAGTATTATTCTCAATCTCCCCCTCCCCCAAAAAAAGAGAATAATAATAAACGCATGCATTTCCCCTTTAAAAAGGCAAGTTTCCTTCCTAATGACAATGAGTTTTTATTACAAACGTCTACATTACGCTTCGAGTTGCCTGCCTCAGTATCTGCGTTAAACGGCTTTTACTAAACTTGCGCAGTTTTAAGTTCGACTGTGCTCAAAATTTCTGGATCCAACGCGAGAATCCAACAAGTTTCATAGCCTGGTATAATATGGAACTTGTAGGATTCGATAATCTTCATAAACTTAATGTTATCAGAACATGGAATTTTAGTAAAATTTCCTTTCCCCCATATAATTATTTTATCCCAAAAGTTGTAAGTTAATTAAATTATAATTATCCTCATTTTAATTTGACTCTTACAACGTAAATAACTACACAATAATTATGTGGTATTGATGCTCATGACAGAATTCATGCTATCATCAGGGACGATTCTGGCTTATGCAGAATGAGGTGGTCAGAGGGGCGGCTAAGCAAAATTTGGGGTGGCCCAAATGATACATTTTTTTAGATAGTACCATACATTGTAGAATTGTAGAGATTATGGAAGGAAAGTTTGATGGAAGAAAAGGACGAGGACGAAGCCGTATAGGAATGTTAGATGATCTAAAAGAAGGTGGAACATATGATGTCATGAAACGAAAAGCTAGCGATAGAGAGTTATGGAGGAATTGGACTCCCAGGACCTGCCACTTGGCAGAGCACTAGATAGATAGAATACAGGATGTTGTCTATAACTATAAAAATTAATATTGTTGTTTTCACAGGTTAGTATACGAGTCATCGATATTATCATTAATGACGGTAGCACTCTAATTGATGTTGTTGTTGTCATCATAGGTGAGTGTAACAGATGCTAACGACAATGCGCCAACCTTCAAACCACCACAGCAGCAGGTCCAGGTGTACGAGGATATATCTATAGGAACCACCCTGTACAGGTTCAATGCTACGGACCTCGACACCGGTGTCAATAAACTCTTCGCGTAAGTTATACAGAATTTATACTAATAAAGCTGTAAACGTCTGTTTCCATAAGTTTAACGTCTGTTTCCGATTCGAAAAATACTATCACAGACGGAACCGGCTGGGATTTGAACCCTTGACAGTACATATAAGCTTATGTACTGAATATCAATACTATATCAGTGCACTGCATTTAACGTTATATTTCTTCCCAATTTCACCGTAGGCATTATAACATATAATACACATAGATATTGAAAGTATCATGAATTGATTGATTGATTTAGTGATCGTATTATGCTTTGCGTGCATATATACGTAAAATAGCTACTATCAGATGTTATAGTGGTCGGCGTCTAAGGTTATTTTGTGGCAATTACTACTTTTCTGAAATAATTGACATGATGATTTAATGAATTTTGAGGATTGCATTGTTTTTTTTCCTTCTATTGATTTTCACATGCAGCATTTTAGATTGCTTGTACTGAATAGGCAATTACGGTGAAACATTTGACAACACATGGCAAACAACACCATGACTTCTGTGTATGCTCAAATACCAGACCAGCACAGGTCCTGCCACTTCCGGTTTTGGTCTACGGCAGGCTAGGCTTCTTTTTCCTTCAATGTTCATGAGCGCTTCTAAGACTTAGTTAAGAGTGCGCTATATAAAGCTTCTGATTGATTGATTCATATTTCACTTTCTGATCGTTTCTACAGCTACTCCATCGACAGAGCGACTGATCCAGACAAACAGTTCTCTGTGAACAGTGATGGGCTCATCACGACCATCAGGCGCCTCGACAGGGAGGTCAAGGCTGATCATAGGATACACATACTGGCCATTGATAAAGGTTTGTTAATGATGATTAGAATATGCGTTCATACTATAACATTGTACACTTCTTGTATTACTATTAGAACTATGTACTGATGTATTTAATATTCGTCATCGTCCTCACAGATGTGAAATATTCAATTCAAAATAAAAACAGCTCAACGTGGAACGACAGACAAGAAACCACAGACCTTGCGGCACTCATGAGATACTTAGAAATAAATTGGATCAGAAAGCTCCATCTTGACATCACTGAAAGAAATTAAAATGACAGAATATATAAACTTCTTGAAAAAAATTTGTGTTCTTATATTCTATTTCAGCTATGTTCGTTATTTAGTTATATCAGCAGCTATATGAGTTAGAGTTAGAGTCGGCTTATGTTAAATGGAATTATTCTAAAGGCGTATGTATTTCTTCCAAACATGGCTTAATATCTGTCTCGTCATTGCTTGATGAAATCTTCTGTAAACTAGACTATATTATTCATTTTACTTAGATAATGTGTTGACATATTTGTAGGAGTACCGCCACAGACAGGCATTGGTACGCTGTTCGTTGTGTTAACGGATATCAACGATAACTTCCCAACATTCGCTGAGAACTACCGCCCAGTGCTGTACGAGAACCAGCCTGCGGGACAAGTTGTGATAGAGGTCAGTGCTGTGGACAGAGACTCTGCCTCCCATGGACCTCCATTCGAGTTTCTGCTGCCCTGCTATGGTTCATGTCCCTGTCCTGCCAATCCTTCCTGTGGATATTTCTCCTTCAGGTTTCAGAGTGGTAAGATGTGACATAGTTGTTCATCATTAGACTTACATCCTTAATTTATATAGGGCAATTTGGAATCGAGTGTCATAGTAATTGTCATATCATGAAATATATGTGTCATTCTTATGACTAATTTTTCAGATGTTGTATACTCAACCTAAATATAGTTGTCAATCTATAGCACAACATATTTTTAATACGATATGTGAAATTGTATGTATATAAATTGAAGTTGTATACATGAAATTGTATTTAAATTGTGTGTATAATACGATATATGAAATTTCAAAATTTATTAATTTCATATTTCGTTATCTTTCATGTCACATATTCTAATACAGCTCATAGTAGCAATCTTATCAAGGCTTGTATTAAAAGCTGGGAAATATTCACAGCCTTTTCAGAACTTATGCTGCACTTAAAATACTAATGAAATACTTGTCAGCACATTGTAATAATTATAACAATATATTACATTATTGAGCCGTATTGGCTCCGACAGAAATTGAGAATAGACCAACCAAAAGCTGCACATGTTTTGTTTAAGCCGACTGACGCAGTCACTGACGAAGGCTAAGGAGATGCACCTCAGAAAACAAAATATCTCTCTCTAAGAAAGTAACCTACGGCATGCAAACTGTACTGTTATATATTCCATGGACCTGTCTTTAGGCAGTGCACTGAGAAGGAGAGAGAGAAAGAGAGAGAGAGAGAGGAAAGAGAGAGAGGGAGAGAGAGAGAGAGATTACATTATTGCTATTGTTGCCAGGTGGCGGCAGTAATGGGCATGGATCAGGCATTGTGACAAGTTTGCAGGAGTTTGACAGAGAGGTGCGCAAAGAGTACCACCTGCCGATAATCATGAGAGATAGCGGAGTACCACCAATGAGTGGCACCAGCACACTCACCATTGTCATCGGAGATGTCAATGATAATCTACACTATCCAGGACACAAGGACATATTCGTCTACAATTACAAAGGTACTGAAGAGGCATATATTTGAAACAATTACAAAGTTTCATTAATATGCTTCCAATACATTAAATCTATTTGTCGATTATAAATTCAATAAAATTTGATAGAGATGTAGATCAAATTAACGGCCGATTCATTATCTGACGACGATATCAGATAATATGGATAATGGATATGTGATAACTGTGTTACTCCCTTATTTTCTAATTTTATTCCTGTAATTTCTTTATAGGCCTATAGTCCCTACACTACAGTCTACATGCAAAGTTTATGGAATTGTCATACAAAATTAGTAGTCTTCAAATTTCGCAGAATATGAAAGAAGAAAGACCAGCACAAACAGTACTGTAAACATGGCATTTTGTGATGAGATCAACTTGTTGACCTAATTGATGGTGTGCTCATGGATGAGTGAGATAGCCTACTGTTTGTGGGGCTTTGCCTTAGATTTTTCTTTCGGCTAGAGCACCGGATGGATATGATAATTATGTTGAAGCTTATTAGTTATTTAGTTGAATATATACAATTATACATTGATAAATGTACTTATATCATTTCTTGATGTATATTTCAGGTCTTCTGGAGAATGCACCACTTGGCAATGTACACGTTGAAGACAAGGATGACTGGGATGCGTCAAATAAGACATTTGCGTTTGTGTCAGACAGCTTTAACAAATTCTTCAGGTATGACTTAGTTTACGTTGTGCAATATATTTATTTCATTGCTAGCCATGACACAAAGCTGATTTATAAAACTTTTAAATCAATTAAAAGAAATTCATATGTTGGTTCTGCATAGATCTCTTGTGAATCAGAGACTATATAGATTTATTTGGCTCGTTAATGAGACAGAGATTTCTAAATAGATTCATAATTTCAAGGCCTATATAGAAGCAGGACACGTAGGCTTGTATTAACTAGTTAGGTCAATTTCAGATATTTATTAGAAATTATTATGATATTTTTGCAAACAATGTAATAAAAGCCAAAATTTGTCTAGATTAGCAATTAATTTATAAATTAGTTTAATTAACTTTATTTATAAAATAATTATTAGACTTGTCGTGCATTGAATATTAATGTCATGCATGTGTAGGTTCCACATTTCAAATGAATACGTGTTTGGCTTATGTGTACTATACCTTCCTTAATTAATCAGTGGTCGTATTGAAGAAATAGTTTAACTTTGTTCATAGATTGAACGAGGACACAGGCGTCATCTATACGAGAGGCAGGACTCCCCCTGGTGATCATCATCTGAAGGTGAAAGTGTACGACAAAGTCTGGCAGAAGGAGGTCGAATCAACTGTCCACATCACTATAAAGGATATCGAAGAGCAGGCTGTACGAAGTTCTGGTTCAATTAGGTTTCAAGGTATTTGAATCATTTAATCGCTACTATTAGAATCTACCAATATTGGTTTCAGTACACAAAGAATAGACCAGCCGAATGTCTGCACGTGTTTCGTAGAAGCAGACTAATGCTGTCACTGAGGAATGCAACTGAGAAAGTCCATGCAAACCAGCTTAGAAGCTACAATTTCCTTGAAGTAAGAACATTGTAACCTATGCGATAAAATTAATAAAATTGATATCAACTGCATTCAGAGATTTTCATTTTAACAGAAATCGTTATCTAACTATATTTGTGGTTATTTTCCAGTTTCACTGATAAATTTAATTTTCATTGAAGTATCAATTTCATAAGTTGCGAACAGAGGACTACGTTGCGAGCACAAACTTCAGTTCATTTTCTTTAAATTTATAACATTATTATTGAATATTTTCAGCTTTGTAACTAAATGGTATTCTAATTAGTTTATCTGTATAAATAACTAATTCTCAACTATTTTACATATTATTTGATCAAATATTGGTGTTTATCATAATTAGATACAACAGCAGAAGAATTTGTGGTGGCCAACCTTGCACCATCGACTGCCACAGTATTACCGAAAAGTCGCTACCAGCTGCTTCGTGAATTTCTCGCCAGGAAGCTTATTGTGCCTTTGGAGAATGTTGACATATTTACAGTTCGAAATCACCCGACACTCAAGAGAACCATTGATGTGAGATATTCAGCGCACGGGTCTCCATACTATAGACCTGAGAAACTGGATGGAATGGTTACACTGAACACAAAAGAGGTTTAAATAATGCTGTAAATATTTTCTTGAACCGCTTATTTTAAGATGTGTAACAATAACTGAATAAAACCAATATATTATTGTAGTTGGAAATATTTTTTGCACAATTGTCGGTATAGTCGGTATCTGTTGTGTATATAATTTGTATACACAACAGAATCTGTTGTGTATAATTATAAGCATAATTATAATGACATCAGGGTGCTCAGCACTCAGGGAAAACAGGGAATACAGAGAAACGTCAGAGAATTTTGCTGACAGGGAAAAGTCAGGGAATTTGATGCAAAGTCAGGGAAAAAATTTGATAGTTTTTCTTAATTTTTTTTCATCTCCAAATTCCAATAGCTTGCAAAGTTGAATAGACATGAAACAAAACAGAATAAAATAGCAAAATATGAGTTAGTTATCAAGATGGGATATATATAATCATTTATCATATTATGCTTAGTTATTTGGCACATCGGTTAGAAACCTTTGTTTTCGTAAGCCCGCGATCTGAAACCCTACGCAGCGACGAGCGTATATTTGGGTAAAGATTGATCAGGAAAATTTTTCGAAGTTCAGGGAAAAGTCAGGGAATTTGAAAAGGTCAAGTCGCTGAGCACCCTGAATGTCATCCAGCTGAATCGAAGATTGTTCTCACGAATGTATGCAGCATTAGTAATGTTTCAGTCAAATGGCATATTCGGTAGCAATTTACCTGGTAAGTGGAGGGCAGCAGGTTTGATACCAAACCAGTTCCATTACCAACATCTCTTCGTCCTTGGTTGAGGAAACTGACGTAAACTCGATTGTATGCCAGATTTATGGCAACATGTAAATAATTGATACCGATACAAATTTAAATTATTGTGATGTGATCCATCTATTTGGTTGATCAAGGATGTGTTCATTATTCAAAAGCCAGTGAGTCAGTTACATAGGCGCCTACTCCACAGGGGCAATGGGATTTTGCCCCAGTACTTTGATAGGAACCGGGGCATGAGTATGGTTTTGCCCCGGTAACTTCTGCTTGTTCCATTTCAATTCATGTAGGCCTGTTATTTTGAAAAACATGAATTCGATAAATAAATCTGCTAGTAGGACTGTAAGATCGTTTACTATTTTAGTTGCATTTACATTAAAATAACAGTTTGGCATTCAATATGGTTAAAATTTTTGATTCGAAATAAGTTCTATTGGTTTTGCTATAGGCCTATAGTTTAATTGTTTTCCTCTTCGACTGGCAATAAAGGTTTCACTATTAGACGATTTGCAGTCAACGTGGCCAAATTTGAGTATTATGTAGGAGAGGATTGAGCCTAAAGTCTTGCTTACAATAGAGTAAACAAGGTGTTTATTTCTTTACAAATCTTGAGGGCAAATTGGTAATTTGGAAATTTACGATAATTGTGTGAATTTGGTTGCCCAGTACTCAAAATGCAAAGTGTGCTCCTATGGTCAGTTAAAATCATTTGTAGAATTTTCTGTTGTTAATCTGCCATCGAGCGCAGGCAAGTCTATCTAGGCATCATTGATTCGTCGATAATTTATTATGTTCTTATCCACTACAGCTGGAAGAGCTACTAGGCATTCAAATACTCCAGTCACCCATTGCTGACTGCAGTCACTCCTCAGAGACTTTATGTGAGTTGGGATCAGGTTGCATGGACTTACTGGAGATAGGAGATTCTCCTCTCGTCATAAACACAAACAAATCCTCACTTGTTGGGGTAGATGCTCACACCGTGGCTCGTTGTATCTGTAGAGATCGGACCTTTGACAGCAGCATCGTGGAAGAGTCCAAGTGTCGAGTGGACAGCTGCTATAATGGAGGCCTGTGCAGGGATGATGATGACCTGGGAATGCGGTAAGTAAAAATAGAATTTAGAAAGTGCCACAAGATTCCGTCTCTGACAGTAGCCTTCGATAAGGAAACAGACGTTAAACTTAGCTTTTAACTATTTAGCTTTTACCGGTATGGGATGATCCTCTTTGTAATAATTATATTTCTTCACTTCTCTTAATTTTGTCCAAATTCAATCCCAACCCCAACTCTTATTTATTAGTGTTACTTATCTCCAAAAAGTCTGTTTTTTAAATTTGGCTTACCTGTATTATTTTAAAGTTTTGTGTATAAGCATCGTAATGGGAAGACTTCATAAGACTATTGCATTCACTGATAATTATATTTGGTAGATTGAGCCACACTGATGG
Organism: Enchytraeus norvegicus; assembly: GCA_034695365.1. NCBI lineage: Eukaryota > Metazoa > Annelida > Clitellata > Enchytraeida > Enchytraeidae > Enchytraeus > Enchytraeus norvegicus. The sequence goes on from JAQFZF010002193.1 coordinate 9,282, forward strand.
TCCAAGAACTTGAAATTGAAAATCGAAAAATTGAAATTCTTAAGCTCGCGCTTTTTTAAATCTTGACGCTTTGACATCTAGAATGTGTAGTTATAGAAAAGTGTATTGTCATATTTTAAGACATAGGCTAAAATATTTTAATGTATATACACATTATACAGTATATTCTAGTTGTTTCTTGAATATTGTAACAGTTATTTTGCATTATTTTCAGCTGCATTTGTCCAGCCCAGTTCAAGGGACCGAGATGTCAGTTAACACATCGCAGTTTCCATGGAGACAGTTCATGGGCGTGGCTTAAAGCTCTAGAGCAATGCTCTGACAGTCACACCAGCCTTGAGTTCATCACCATGGCGACCAGCAAGATGCTCTTACTGTACTTTGGTCCACTACAGCTTCAAACAAAAGAAGGTTTCTTTTTACTCTTTCCTAGTAATATATTTTCATTGATGAAATATTTATTCTAGTTAATATATTATTTTATAATTATTAATACTGATGATATTACTTTTGGCACGAGAAGTAAAATGAGGCAATGTCTGGACAGTAAGGGCAAAAAGCCATCGAAGCAGGCTAAAATTGAAGAAAAAAATCATATTTGCTGCTATTTCAGAAGCGCACAAGTTGGACTACCTGATCCTGGAGCTGCACGATGGACTTCCTGTGCTGCGGATCAGCACGGGATCTGGAGAGCGAAGACTGACTGTGGATGGTAAAGATAAACAAGGGCAGGTCCGACAGAGAAAACTCGACGATGGAAAGTGGCATCGTGTCGATATCATCAAAGAACGAAACGTGAGAATAATGTTTAGCATTTAAGAATTTTGTAGTGTCTTACTCTGATGTGGTGTAGGAATGAATTCTAGATCATTAGGCCAAGTCCTATAATAATATTAATATATCGGAAGTATCCTCGCAGATTGTATTCGAGATAGCATTGAGTCATTAAATAGGCTATATGAAATTATGCGTATTTAGTTTTTCTAGACTTTAATGCCGGAATTTAAAGGTGTTTTATTGCAATAGAAAGTGTAATAAACTAAGTTGATGTAAATTTCCTGTGGAGTTTATTTTTTAGCTTATAATATTATTTCGATTTTATATATTGGCCTCCTGCCTGCATTTAAAATTTAAAATTTAAAAAAAAAAAAGAAATTATTATCACCCACACAGTGACGGATCTAAGAATTTTTAAGGTGGGTCAATTTCTTTTTGCGTGCATTTCTATTCGTGGGAGCTATAAATAAAATCAAGTGTTAATTAGTATTAGTACAAGGGTCCAAAATTGGCATTTTAGTGATGTGGCATATAATTGGCTCGTAAGCTTCCTAGCATTAAGAAATCACGTAACAAAATTTGCGCGAAACATGTCAGAGGTCTCCTATCAATGCCAGTGTTGTTCAAGGATCAGCTATAGGTCATTTCTGTTTTATAGCTAGTGTCTCAGGTTTAAGACCTAAGTGTAATGGTAATGAGATGGGAAAATACGCAGAGAATTGTTACTTAATTATACCTGCTAGTAATTCCAGCAGCTTCCAAATTGAATTGCCAATGCCAATAGCTGGGTAACATCTAATAATCTCATTCTTAACATTAAAAAGACCCAAGAAATCATTGCTTTAAAAGTAGGCATACAATGAAACATATTCCTGATCATATAACTGGGGTTCAGCGTGTTAATAAGTTGAACATCCTGGGAGTGACAATAGACGAGCTGCTAACTTTCAGCGAGCATGTTTCGCTGAAAGTTAGTCAAGCGCATCAACAATTATATGCATTGAAGGCCCTAAAGATCCATGGTCTTTTAGAATACTGCTCTGCATAATGTATGCAGAGCAGTATTCTTGCCAACCATTACTTATTCTTCTCAGGCCTGGTGGGGATTCATCTCTGCCAATGATAAGCATAAGCTTTCAAGCGTTATCCATAAGGTAAAAGAGGTGGGGTTTAGACGGAGGTTTAGTACTTCTCGAACTTGAAGAGGAAAGTCTAAAGCTAGATCGAACCCTATTTAGTAACATTTTGAATAACGAACAACACGTATTGAATCAATTACTACCACATGTTAAAATTGTCCTACGATCTTATAACCTGCGCAAGAGATCCCATAATAGAATGCTTCCCCAGTGCACTGCTCTTACAGCTAAAAACTTCATTAACAGAATGCTCTTTGAATATTAATTGATATTAGCAATTCCTACTTTAGATCTTATTCTCAATTATAGATCAACTTAAACTCAATGCTAACTGACTCTTATGGACTTATGTATGTATTTTGTTTGTATTGGTTTTGCTATGTATGTATTCTAGTTTATTATGTCATTGTGTGTGTGTCATAATGATTTGTTAGTAAATACTAATACTACTACTACTATTTATAATAGGTGGCTAGCGTAGGTGCAAAAGTGAAATGCATGAGTGATCTGTGCCATATTTTCTGTGTACTTGACTTGGTCACTAAGTTGTCAGATTTGCAGGTGTCTTGCCACATTTGGAATATATGGCAGGACGCCTGCATATGATATTATATGCTGGCTAGGCGGCCCGTCACTGTTCAAACTGCTCCTGAGACTTTGTTAGGAATGTGATATATAAAGTTGTTGATTAATTGATATTAAATGTGCGTGTTTTGTATGTTTGCAGGTTTTAAGATAGTGCTGGGGACAGTTGATAAAGCAGACAGTGCTGATGTGGAGTGGGAGTATGCTCCTTATAAGCGCACAGCTAAGAAAGCCAAACTTTACTCACTATAGATGAACAGACTTTTGATACGGATTATAGTCAAATATAAGCTTAATGATTATTTAATTAACATTGTCACGAATAAGTTGGTTGATTGCAATTAATCTGAGTGTCACATTTATTGCACCATGATGGTATTGAAAAACGTTTTTTAAATAATGTTCTATATAATGTCTCTTATTGATTCACTGGTTACATGATAAAGACTCTAAGGTTAAAATAAATCAATCTGTTATTGCTTTAATTTTAGAGTTTTTTATGATTGAAGTATTATTTTATTTTAAGTTGCCTCTAAAAGACCTACTAATTTTGGTAACTCCACTTGACTTCTTGATAGTTTAAAATTTCCACTCAATATGACTAGCTGTGTGCTGCATGTCATACTATACTCTATAGGGTTCATTAAAATATTACATCATCACTTTTTCGGGAATTTTAACCCCCCCCCGTCATCACCGGTTCCGACCCCCCCCTTGATGACGTCATCACCCGGGGTAGGTCATCGGTCACCACGCGGTCGGTTACCGGGGTACATAGCGCGTAGTCGATCACGGAGTGGAAAGTGATAGCAGGAAACAACCTATTATGGGCCAAATAGAATTTGGGTGTTCTGTTCATAAATATTAAGCTTTCGCTGACATTTTGTGCAATTTTTTTACAAAAAATTGTACGGTTAAGAAAGAATTTGTGCGATTTCGACAAATAGCAATAAAAGGTGTGTAATTTTTTT
>JAQFZF010002194.1:0-12753 GCA_034695365.1 Enchytraeus norvegicus
ACAACGATTGCCCCCTAACCCCCCCCCCCGCCCCCCCCTGGCTTTGCCACTACTATGCATACAGCCTATCAAGATGGGCGTAGATACGAGTACAATTCGGATTTATAGGGTGGAAAGAAATGGGGGTATGCTAACTCGATCCGAAGAGGAGCGGAGGCAGTGTTAGTTCCACGTCGGGGCAAGGGGGGCCGTGGCCACCCTACAAATTTCAACTTGCCCCCATAAATGTTTGCGTGGCCCTCCAAATTTCTCATATAATATTAATATAGGAAACTCAGAAAAAATGTTGGGGCAATTTCTTTTTGGCCCCCCAATAGTTTGGTCTAGAACCGCCGCTGGGCGGAGGGACAATGCCCCCTTAATATGAGGGGTTGCTTCCTCAATTTGAGGCGTTGCCGGGAGGAACCACGGCCCACTCGGTATTGAAAATTATGCATATTTTGCTGCATTTTTGCACGTTTTTCTCACGGACCCCTCAATTTTTATTAACCTAAAAATAATGTCTAGAGGTTAAACCAGAAATATGTGAGTACGTGTTTCCTCAAATAATTAGCCCCTATGACAAAATAATGAAAGCAGAGAGATTAAAAAAATTTACGCGCTCCGTGCGCACTGTTTTCTGATTTGGGATCAAGGCGCCCCCTTGAAATTTCATTCGCCCCCCCCCCTTGCGGCGAAACTTAAATCCGCCACTGTTTAGGCCTACAAGAGAACAGTAGAAGTTAGAGAAAAAAAGACTTCAGATTTGAGTTTAAAATACCTCATTCCATACAGAACTCATTAAAAAACCCACGTAAGTAGGAAATTTACAGGCTTTTGTGTGCAATGTTATGTATATGATTTGCTGTAGGCATATTGAGAACTGTTAATGTATAAATGTATGTGTTTAGTGAATAGTTGAATGGGTCTAAAACAAGCATCTGATGCTTCCTGACCCAGAGACGTTATGCTATGTTATTATTATGAAATACAACATACCGGACCGAGTCCCTGGAAGCTGGAGTGCCGCCGATAAGATTTCTGAGGCACCAGCTCTGACGTGGAGTGATCCGGTAGATCTGGATTGCTTGGATCTATGTCAATACATCAATATAATGCACTGAGGATTTAACGTCCGGTTCCTCACCCGGAGGCGATCTCAGGAATATATCAAACATATTTAATATAGCAATCGACACGATACATCAGATGCAAAATTTAATTACAATCCAAATACAATGTCAACACAAAGAAAAGCTAAGTTTGCGTCTGTTTCCGTATCGAAGGATGCTGTCAGAGACGGTCATGAGCGCGTTGAAACATGCTTCTTAGTTGGAAGAGAAGTCAAGGCTTTGCAATTATATGCTTACAGTACTTGCAGGCTATAATACGAAAATAATACTCAGTCGGATAGGCAACTTAAAAAGCGATTATACTACTTTCTTTGAGGAAAATGGAACATCTTTCTTACTACTAAACTGTGTACGAACTAAACCACTTCTTCATTATCGCTGAAACAATATAATACAATAAAAAATGGCATTTTATAGCGCCTCTATATATATATATATACTAGGTATTAAAGAGGCGTTTATGGAGCAGTGAAGAGAAAAGTAGTCTAGCCTTCCACGAGCCACAAAAATGTGGCAAGGCATAATCCGTATATCCGTTATGAGAGACTTGACCATGAAGAACTAACAAGGAATTCTATTTGAAACGAATAGATGCTTACCAAAAATGAAATATACTACTCTAGTAACCGAGTCTAGTCAATCGGTTGTATCAACAAAATTAAAGGTTATTAAAATTTAGTTACAAAACACAAGAACTTAAGCAAAACATTTGACATACGTCGGTGTTTGTTCATGTAGTTGTCGTCTATGTTCAGCAAGGACTTGTTTCCTGTTAAACCAAGGTCAAGACCTGAAGGATCAGTGATTTTGAGACGAACGTCTAGCGAAGTCCTTCTAGGTGTACAATCAAAAATTAACAAAAGCAATTATCAACAAGTTATAGTAATCAAATTACTAAATAAGGACTGCACGTTTGTTTCTTTATCCTGGATAGACGTGAGAGACGGACCTGGATGAAAAATGAATCAGAGATGCAAATGTCTATAGATTACATTTATACTTTGTTGCCTACCTATAGAATGAATTATTGTTTGAACTTCGGGCGAATAACTTGTTGCGAGCGAAAAAAGTTGTTTCCTTTATCAAAATATGAGAGCAGAGCGAGGGAAATTTTGTTTCCATCCCCCCCCCAATAGAAATTAGACATTTATCAAACTGATTCTATTCATCCTTAAAATCCAAACTCGTCATCTCCAAATCCACAGGTCCAGTGGCGTAACTACGGGAGGCATTGGAGGCAGTCGCCTCCGGGCGCCCGGCCAAGAGGGGCGCCTGAGGGGTGCTCGCAAAAAAAGTCACAAAATTTGGATCAGTTTTTTAACCATTTGACCTTTTTAACAGAGTGGTTCAATTCACTACTTATTTCCTTGAACCAAATTGCACTACAATAAAAATTATTCGATGAAACTATTAGTCTACTTTCCACAAGGTACTCTTATCATTAATTGTTGACCCGCAAGATTTCTTTTAAAGGGGAGTCTACAAATATTCTGCCTCCGGGCTCCTGGAGCGAAGTTACGCCACTGCACAGGTCTATACATCAGAAGCCTGTTAAAGCTAATAATAACCATACTGATAGAGGCATCATTCTGATTAAATGTGTGCTATTATAATATTATTTAGCCTATAAGCCAACACATCCAATATAAGTTTATATTATAAAATTTACAACAAGAATAATATTAATAATAAATGAAAGCATTGATGTACTCTTTCTGTACAGAATTAACTAAAAGTGTATCATGATGTAAAGTTTAAAACAATCTATATTTGGTTTACCTGACTTGTATATCCACTTCATCTGGTATCTCATTCGCCATCTTCGTGAGCCGCTGCCTCTCAATAACGTCCAACATGTCTCGCAGCACTTCCATTAGTGTTGTGAACTGTGCAATACATAATATATATAAACTCTCATCAATTCTTATTCCCCTTATTCTACTGACGTATATTAACACGTCCTTTCCAGTGAAACTATGAACTATCCATGTAAGCGGTGAAACACACGTTGAATCACATGCTGGAACTATTTTTGGAAACTATTTGCTGGAACTATGTACTGGAACTATAGAACAATATGTTGGAACTATCTGTAGGAATTATCTGGTGAAACTATCTGTTGAAACCATGAACCATTCATTTGAACGTTAAACTACATGCTGAACAATATGCTCGTACTATCTTCCGGAACTATCTGCTGGAACTATCTGCTGGAACTACCTATTTTATTTTATTTATTTTATTCTCATCCATCATATATCATTTCAACCCGTTTTGAGTGAACTGGTTTGTAGTGAAATATGCTTCCCCTACGTCCTTGACATCATCCCTGGATGAGGAAACAGACGTTAAACCTTTATTATAATTATAATTATATTAAAATGTCAAACCTGTTCCAGAGATAGACCGGGTGTGACTGTTAGCGGTATAAGTGTTGGCATAACTTTAGTGGCCAGAAGATTGTACGTCAGGCCAAACTTCTTATCTCCAATCAGATGTTTGTATATTGCTAAAATAATAAATATTGCATATCTTGTAATATTTTAAGAAATTGGCTACCCATTTTAGTGTAATTTATAATGTATATATGACAATAATTCAAATAAATATTATGTTTGTAAGTGTACCGGAGATATAAGCCTGCAATGTTAATATGATCATTTATTCTGTTTATAATGTTATTATTTTATCGATTCTGCTTTAACATCACATAAATTTTTTAATAGGCTCCATTTCCTAGAAAAAAAGTCAGAAAAACTCTACAGCTAAACACCATTAAATGCATAGACCCAGGCCCGTAGCCAGCGCTGGGATCACTGGGGTCCGGGCCCCAGCACCAAACTTTGGTCCCATCACAAAAGTATTGGACCCATCAGCATCTGTGGCTCCATCACGCATTAAGCTTTAACGTTGGCCCCATGACGAATTTTTTGGCCTCTTCAATGGGAAAATCCTGGCTACGGGCCTGCATGGACCAGCCGTTGGGCAGTATACTGAGAGAGATAGAATAACTACATTGATAGCAACCTACCTACTACTCCAATAGTGATGTCGGCATCAGTGCATTGTATATCTGTGAGGAATGGAAGAATCTCTTCCAGGATCATCATCTTATCCAGGCTGTCTAACAGGCGGTTCATGCATTCCAGGGCGTTCCGCCGTGTCTGAATAAACAAATAACAAATGTAGTAATACTACAATAAAGTTGAATTGAATTGATTTTATTTTTATTTCACACTAATCAAGTCACCAAAACATGCACAAGTAAACAGAGAGTGCGAAAATGGGATACAAAGGCCCTAAGGCACTAACATGTGCCCGTGTAAAATCATGTTAGTAGGCCTATAGACCTATTATAGTAGTCCCTGACATCATCCCTGGATGAGGAAACAGACGTTTAACCTTTCTTGTTATTATAATAAATAATAAATGTAAAATATTCATATGAAAGTCTTCCAATAGTTTGTTAATTCGATTTTCGAAATACATATAAACGGATGAATTAATTATCAGGTTACACAATTGTTATAATTCTCAAGCATAGGCCTATTACCGTCCCTGACATCGCCTTCGGGTGAGGAACCGGACGCTAAATCCTCATTGTATAGTATTGTATTGCCATATCGTTAATTATCTAACAACATGTGAAATCATTTCAGTCAGTGTCACTATAATGTACTCGGCATTCAAATTAAGGCTAACATCTAGATGTAGGCTCAACTATGCATCGCATGCTCGAGGGTTGTTAATTAATCTGGAACAACAAGAACTCAAAAATCGATTACTCTTGAGAGACCTCTACTCTCTCTCTCTCTCTCTCTCTCTCTCTCAGGCGGCTCTGCAGCTCTTACACATTATTCGTGTAATTTAATATTTTCGACAGAATTTTCTCCGAGAGTCAAGCAGTTTCATTTACAATTCAAATGCAGCCACTTCTTTGGTAGGCCTATCAAATTTTCAGGATAGCCAGGATCCAGCATACCCAAATCTCCTGCAGATTCCTGCAGAATTCGTCTGATTTTTCTAATTTTGATCTGACATTAGTTTTATTTTGACTGCGGAATCTTTGATATAATAAATTATGACACTAAGAATTTAGGCCCTCTAATAGAGTGCTGCGGTGCGATGATATTAACTACAATATTTATTCGTCAAAAGACTGCAAACATAGCATCAAGAGCATAATATTATGTACACTGTAAGTTCCTATTTACCCGTGTTGGATCCGGGAAACTGAGAATAGACCAACTGGATATATTTCGTAATAACCGACTAACGCTGAATTTTCATACTGTGGAAGGCAAAGGGAAACTACCTCGGAAGTCAGAATATATATTCCCAAGAAAAAGGTTACATTTTAGGTGTGGTTAAGGTATGGCCTTTTTGATGGGATCAACCTGATGATCAATGGGTGCTCATTAGTGAGCGTGATAGCAGACTGTGTTTCAGAATAAGTACCTTGGACCTGCCATTTGGCAAAGTACTAGAGATAGATAGGTTCCTAGGGGTCATCCATATATTACGTCATCACGGGGGGGGGTCGGGACCTTGATGACGGTTGATGACGGGGGGGGGGCGGTTCGGCCTTGATGGCGTCATCAATGGCAAATTTTTTCACACATCTTTTTTTTCGGTATATGTCGAAACCGCACAAATTTCTTCGCGAAACCGCACTATTTTTTCTTAACCGTACAATTTTTTCTTAACCGTACAATTTTTTTTAAAAACTGCACAAAATGTCTGCGAAAGAGTAATATTTATTAATTAACAGAACACCCAAATTCTATTTGCCCTATATATAGGTTTCTTCCTTCTACCACTTCCCACTCTGTAATCGACTACGCGCTATGTACCCCGGTGACTGACTGTGCAGTGACCGATGACCGACCCCGGGTGACGACGTCATCAGGGGGGGGGGGTCGAGACCGATGATGACGGATGATGACGGAGGGGGGGGTCAAAAATCCCGAAAAAGTGATGACGTAATATTTGAATGAACCCCTACTTACTTACTGGAAGTTCAAAGTTAAACCCGGACGTGTTAATATACTTTCATAATTATTACAGGGCTTTCAATAATAATTCATTGATTTAAAATTTTATGGCTTTTGATTAACGAAGAGATTGCATAGATGAAGAATTACCTTCACACTTGTAGACTTATTGAAGAGAGCCTTTGCTTTAGGTAGGACTATCTTCCGCATGGATTGATCGTCCAAATATTTCCTAATAGAATTAAATACACTGATTGCTGCTTCCTGAAAATAACAAATGTACAAATAACATATGTACAAATAGCATATGTAGGCCTACAAATAACATCTATACAGATAACATATGTACAAATAACATAATAATAACATAACTGTTAGAGACGGATCCCGCTGGGACTCGAACCAGTTGCTTCCTGGAATAAAAGTTTGATGGCTGATGAGGTTGAGGTAGAATCCGAATAGGAATGTTGGAAGATTATATAAAAATGTGTTACACATGTTAAAATGAAACAAAAAGTTGATGATAGAGATATGGAGGAATTGGCCTCCTCGAATCTTCCATTTGGCAGTGCAATAGATAATAGAGATCAGTGACGGCGCCGCACCAGGTCGCACCTGGTCAAATGACCTGGTGAAAAACCTCTGACCTGGTGAACGACCTGGTAACCAGACCTGTCTGATTATTATATGGTTATCGCATTACTGTTTTCATGACCTGCCTTTGGTTTTTAATGACCTGCAATGACCTGGTTGATCGGACGGTTGCGCCGCCACTGATAGAGATGAATAATTATAATCATGTTTAGGTTAATAAGCTTCATTCTTACCTGGCCTTGAATACTGTTAGACTCTAGAGTATTGAACACCATTGGTAGGACATCGTTCCTGATATCTTCCTCTGATAACTTGGTTAACAACACTGGTAATTTCTCTAATAAATACACGGTAGCCTACAGCATACACAAATGAGAGTTAATTAGCAGAGGTATAGTACTCAACACGTTGCAAAGTGTCTTGAATTTGTTTTTTAGATTATATATGAGCTGCAGATCTACAAAACAAGGCATATGACAAATTTAATATGCATTGAATTATTCTATCAATATGGATTGAACGTCCGTTTCATCATCTGACGACGATATCAAGGACATTAGCTAACTAAGATATAAAAAGTGTTCTTTAAAAGATCATTTAGCAAATATGTACTTTCAAGAACGAAATGATATAGACATTTTAGTATACGCTTATTTAGACATATTTTAAAATCAAATTGCTTTTATGCATAATTTATTATGACAATAGCAACTGGTTGTAATGATTTAACCATTTATTTATTTACTCACTAACAATGCCCACTTATTTCGCAACACAGATTTGTGCAAAAAGAACAGCAATGCATTCCATATTCTATGTGTTCGCACTGATTTGTACAAAAACAAACCGCAAAATTATTTCATATTCTGGATTTAGATCACAGACAGATTCTATTATGCTGTTTACGACTCTGCACAACTATTGATGTCGAGTCTGCACAAATATTGATTGTGCTCAACTTCACTTTTAGATTACAGCCATTACAGTTAACATCAGAGCGAAGAAATCGTCGCTTGAAGGATTTAGAACAATGGTGGATACGGAGAGTGAGGGGGCGATCCCCCTAGTACTCTAATAATTTGTATTTTTTTTAAAGTGTTTGAGTGTGACCCTTAAGGAATTGGTAATGGGGCAATCGCATTCCTCTATAAGCCTATATTGTTTCAAAATGAGTTTGGATGTGGTCTAATAGAAAAACATCTAGTAAGAAATAATTAAATATGTGATCTTTAAGCTCCCCCACCTTAGAAATCAAATTTAGTCTGCCACTGTTTTCGAATTGACATATTTTATGCCTTTCGCGTAGGCAACAATAATTGAAAGGAAAGTCGGCAGAGGCACTTAAAGCGGTACCTGAATGGGCCGATTCATGGCAATGACTTTCTTGAGTTCCGGCTGGAGGAGATTTCTATAGTCGTCGTCTGTTGCGTGTTCAATGAGAGCCACTAGTGAGGGTAGAACGAGAACAAGAACATCCGGGTACTCCATCTGTTCCCGTAATGTGGGCAGCACCGAACTGTAGAGAAACTTCTGCAGACAATTTTTTAGATAAAATGTTAATCTTGGAATATTAAAATTATTGTGAATGCTTATTGAAGAAGTAGAAGAGCATAGCTAAATATACATTAAAAGAATAAAAGTATAGAAGTTTATAGTTATATTTCATACTTATTTTAATTTTTGTACACTTGTAAAATATAACATTAAATAATGCATCATGATAGCTTGAAAGTATGATATATTTTCTTGTGATTATGGAAAAAAGCATAAATACAGTCTATTTGACAGCAATCAATTTAATAAATAAAAGTAAATAAAGCATATATAATTTGATATATCAATCTACCGATTATTTACAGAATAAATATAAATAGAAACAAATGGTCCAATAAATCGTTGTATAGAAAAATATCTGTCCAATGGAGTAGTGCTGTTTAAATAATTCATTGACTTGTTTGTACTATTTTGTATGAATTAGAATTGATTGAAGCAACACAATGAATAGTTTATGCCAGTTACCTTTGGAAACAGTGGAACGGTTTGTGATAACAAGGCAAAGAACTCGCATTTCTGTGAAAGATCCTTAGAGTCTATAGAATCTAGGGAAGCCATGCAGTGAACTACGGCATCGTCGAAATACTTCATCTACAATATACAAATGGCAACATGGATTTATCGTCCGTTTTATCATCTGACGGCGATATCAGGGACGTCTCCAACAGCACAGTCAATACCAGCTGGTCCACTCAAACGCAAGCCGCAAGTCTTGAGAGAGAACAGGGGTTAACACTGATCAAACAAGGTGTAAGTCCATTTATCTATAAAACCGATATTAAAGAAATTGTAATATCTAAGGAAGAAAAAAAGTAATTTTAATTTGCAGTAATAATAAGAAATATATATTAGATATATTAGGTACAGAATGTGCAAAGCAAGTATGTCATCATTGATCGTAGCCTCAATGATCACATACTTGCAATGAGCAAGTATGTGATCGTTGCAGGATGATCTGCCGATGGAAAGTTATTTAGATCCATTTATACTAATCTAAAGCACATACTGGCCCCTCTTTTGCCTCCATTAAATCTTCACATGTAGGATACTCTACTCGCAGAAACGTTGTCAAGAGCAGCTACTTCCTTCCCATTAAACGAACTAGTCTTACTGACAAAAACTTTATTACTCGAATGATATTAAATGGTTCGAACAAACTGTACCTATTCTATTAGGCCTGCATAGTCGAATGGCACTAATATCCTCTAGCAAGTCTCTTTACTTCATTGCTTATGAACTTTCTCACCTATCATGTATTTGTAGTTCGTATATATCGTATGCTTGTAACTATCTGCGGTTGCAGATCGATTTGAAATAAAAGAATATTATATATATATATTATACGCATAAAGTAAGCATATAATACCTAGAAACACAGGGCTCTGTATGTTAATTTTGTTACATTATTTATTAAATATATTATTTTTTACATGTTAGCATCGTTACTTTCATTAAATTTGAGATCCATTTATAAGTTCACAAAATCCTGCTTTAAGAATAATTGATTGTGTGAAAACTACAAGAAAACCTGAAGCAATTTTTTATTGCTTTAATATAGGCCTTATGTTCCATGCCAAAGACTGCACGAAAAAAAAACGTATAGTCTCTACATTTTCTATTTCAATAATTTGAACGAGGTTTTCTTTTTCCTTTCTGATGGCAGCGTAAAAGAGTGATTGTTTTTTAAGTTTTCTCTGCAAAAGAACAAGATCTCTTGATGACGTCACTAAGTTATTCTCTCTCTATTCTCCGGCCCTTCCTTATAGATCTCATGACGATGACGGCTTCGCTGTTGAACGCTTGAGTTGAATACGTAATGTGAAAACATTTCTACGTCTAGCGAGCCTAATAACCTCTACATGCAAACAGAATAAGCAGTCTGTAATTGACAAAGTCACTTCAGTCATATGCTTCTAGCATAATCATTTCTCATGTGCATACTTTTGTCATAATATTACATTCTCACTCACGACAATTGCACATGCTGGTTTCTTTTCTGTTTTTGTGTTAATATTATTGTTTTACCACTCCATGATTGGTCTGAGTAGAGTAGTTACTCCATGATAGTACGTTTTGGTAGAGTAGCCTAGCCTTCCGTATACCACAACCGATGTGGCAGGAACTCCGCTATTCTGGAACTTGGGTGCCGAATTGGTCAAGTGCACAAGAAGTCATGGCACAGTCCAGTCTGCTCTTCACTTAAGCACGATTAACCTTCCAGGATTCCTGGGATTTTTGTTGACTGACCTGGGATTTGAACCCACTCTACTGATGTCACAAAATCCCTCACCCTTAACACTACTGGTAGTATCGAACTCTATTGTGACAATAAATCAGCAAATAATCATACATAATTATTACGACGATAGCAAGTGACTAGGTCATTCTACGCTCTCGTATACTTATATAACTCATAATTATATTCCAAAATGAGCTTAAACCCGAAGCAGGCAGATGAATTATATTACAGTATTTCCAAAATGAAGTAAGCTAATGCATTATTCAAAAAAGCCTGTGTAAAAGATTATTAAAAATGTTAAAAGAATAAAACTGACAATTTTTGAAGATAAATTTATCATTCTCTTATATTGTGACTACCAAACAATCAATTTTACTGCCAAAATTCAGAGCACACGATTTGCGTAAGTCATCAAACATTTCTTAAACAGAGAAATGGCGGGCATACATGTACGTTAAAACTGGCACACGATAATATATTATAAGCTAAGCCCAAATTGTTCGGGTGTTTATGATGTAAAGAAAACGAGACGTTGAATTCAATAAACCAGATTTGCTTGATTGACGGATCTAGACGAATGGCTACTCCATCATATTTATAAAATCCACGTTGACTTCAATGATTTTGCTGATAACATTTGACACCAAAATTTACGTTCTAGTCCTACAAGAGAAAAGCATTACATGACAGAACAATTTCTTAGCAATTTCAAAGCTACTAGCAGTAACTGATTTAGAATTATGTAATATAATGTTAAAAGAGATAGAAATAATAATGATATTGAACATTTTATAGCCCAGTCAATTGCTTATTACTGGTTATTAATAGTATAAAATATTTTCTATACATGCACTGTATGGGATAGTGGGATACCCTGCAAGAAATACACTGATCCTAAAAATGGATGGCTATCACATAAATATTGATTTCGATGCTGCAGCTCTTTTTCGGTATTTTACTCAAATTTATGTTAATGTCCAGCTCAGAGATTAGCAATATTGCAACTCTAGCATTAGCAACGGACACAAAACTTGCGCGTCCTTGCAGGCTAGGCCTAACCATTTTCAATTAAGTGATCATTCATTTTCTTCATTACATAATCTCTAACTTTAGTAGTAGCATCTTTAGCATACTCAATACTTTCCATCGTCAAATTTTCTCCTTATATTCAAAGCATTGGCCTATTTTGTTTCACCATGACTCAGAATTATATCGCCTTTCTGCTCTCTGTAGCTCTGCAATGTCGATCACCGCAGAAACTTTTTTTACTTCATTCGTTTTGCCGATTCGACGAAATTACCTTTAACGGGGAATGCGACACGAGGTATTAAACGTTCCAAACAGGGTCTGAGGTGGTTTATCCACCCCAATTTGTGAAATAGTTTGTGAAATAGTCCTATCTCGGCCCCCAGGTTTTTTAAAGCCCAGATCTCTAGGCTCCAGCACGTTAAACAAATTATGAACATACATGTACAATGTCATGTAGGTCGTAAGGTTTATACGAAAGAGACTTTTTAGCAATTATGAATTTAGAATCTGGTCAGTGGTTACAAGTTGGTGACACAAGATATCGAAGGAAATTCTCTGCAGAGGAAGACAATGAATAACCTATGCTGAGAGTGTGAATGGATGAGAATATCTGAATTTAAAATTCATAAGAGCTAATGGAACTGAGAAAAATGGAACACTGCAATCTCTCCTGCATGCCGCAGCGGAATGTGACCTAAACGAATAAGAAAATGAAGAAGAAGAAGAAAAATATAAAGATGACCTAAAAAACCAAGAATATTTGATTAACCTCCTTGATAATAATGATAATAACCTCCTTTAAAAAAGCAGTTCTAAGAAAAGGAGAGGAAAAAGAAGACGCAGAAGAAAACGAGTAAAATGATGATAGAGAATATATGTTTATTGCGAACATCAAATAGCAGTACGAGTCAATACAAATAAAAGGTGCATATCATGTGCAAATTAACTTAATTTATATGCATACAGTGCATGGCCGTCATCAGTGAGGGAAAATAATTTCCCTATCTAGCTGACCACGGCCACATAAAGAAAGGATAAACAATTAGTATAAAAACACAACTATAAAAACACAATTATTACCGTCAAATTAAAACTATTACTAATTGTCAATTAAAAACTTATTATAAATTGTTATAAAATTATTCAAGATGTAAAATTTCTGATTACGATGGGAATTTCATTCCATATCGAGGAGACAAAGTTTACATAAGAGGAGTAGAAAGCTTTATTA
>JAQFZF010002195.1:0-12751 GCA_034695365.1 Enchytraeus norvegicus
GTGTACTGCTGATATGTAGAACTTGTAGAGGGATGATGTATGCATATATAGAGTACAAAAAATTGTAGAAAAAATGCAAAAAAAACTAGTTTTTTTTCCCAAAAGTGCCCTTTTTGAAATATTCACCCATATAATGAGGTACCAGAACGCAGTTCCAACGCATTCCGGTCCATTTTAAACACTGCATTCGGGGATTTTTCACCCATCCACTACTATGATTTAAGTCATTTTACATTAATGACTTAACGTATATGTATACATATATAATATGTACTATGTAGCCTACATAACTTGGACAATGTTGGCACTGATAGTTACTGAATTTAAGCCTACGAAAGCCTATATTAAATTAAAGATTATATATGGAGGCATCAAGACATAAATAATGACGCTGCGTACCGGTTGGTTGCTGCAGATCTCTGACAGTCCTGCTGAACATGCGACCAACTGATTTAGTTGATGAGGCTATTATTTCATTGTAGCTTCAGATTCAGGGCCTCCTTGCAAAATATTGTACTTGATGTGCAGCTCAGCTTGGGTTTGGCAATTATAAGAATATCATTTAAGTTGAGAATTCATATCAGGAACGCTTTATTAATATATTTAGTTTAGAACTTCACACGCAGAATAGTTTCTAGATGTAGAAATAAATGGGCCTATACTAGAGGCCTAGAGAATAGTCTACATTATTCAGTAATTAACAGTAGCCTAGCAGGCCTAATTATTGTTAAGACTACGCAATACTGTACAGACATATAAAATAATAGAAAGAAACATCTTTTATAAAATTATGTTGAGTTCAAAAAGTCAATAAAAATAAATATAATAATTATAAGAAAGTCGATGGATGTAAGCGACCAGTACCGCGATTCTAAAGAATGCCTGCTAAATGCTTGTTTCCTGAGACAATATTTCTGTTTTAATGCTCTTAAGGGACATGTATTTGCAATCTTTCATTTTATCGTTACCTATTTTCTTCTTTTTGTCAGTGCAATCTACTTTCCAGACGTCATCATTGCGGCTGATATTCACCGCTCTGTGACTCTTCCCACGACAAAGGGAGAGAGTCATTGCACAAGCCATCAGCCCTTGTGATGCGTTCAGCATGATAAAGGCTATGTGACCTATGCGCTCCCCTGCCACATAGAATGCTGCGCCAAATGCGCACATCCACGTGGCACATATACTGACACATAACCCAACACATAACAGCAACCAACAGCGAAATCTTCTGACGTCATCATGTGACGTCACAGCAGCAGTACAAAGTCTATGTGCGGTTGCTATAAATAAAATACTGTCCACTAGAGTTATGACGACCAGTGGTAGAGCGAATAACATCAGCTGATTATAAGAGCCTGTGATCCAGCAGATATTTGAGTCTCCATAGTGGGGTCTAATAATATCCCCAATCTCACTGATATCTAGCACCAATCCAGCGATAACCACCAGAACTGGAGTAATCCAAGCATATGCAGAATATGCTGAGAATCTTGCTTCATTGGTGCAACCCTTATTACTTGCACTTGTGAATGTAATCCTGCAAAGGTCAATGGCTAGAACATTCATGCAGAGAAAGCTTACGAAAAAGAAATAGTGAAGTAAAGCTGCAATATAGAAACACCCTGAATTAAACACCTGACCTCCCTGAGGGCTGTTAGCTACGAGAGCTAGTAGATAAGCTATCTGAGTTAATAAGAGAGAGATGACTAGAATACCAACTGGTTTCCTATCTATATCCGGATATCTAGCAGACAAAACTACCAGAGCAATCAATGCACCTAATAAGGCAAATGTTGAAGCAACTCCAGCAACAAATGCAATTAACCCTTCAATTGGCCGATACCGAAAAACTATCATATGTTTAAAAGTGTCATTATCACCGTTCACATACAGCACAGGCATGTTATCATCAGGATCTGTTTCAGGTTTTATTTTGGTTTCAGTGTCTGATACATACTGCAATTCTGCTCCGGCGAGTTGATTGTAATTACGAAATACACTAGGTGGCTGGTCATCTTTTGTAGATGGTCTATTCTCAATCAAAGAAACCTTCTCTAAATCATCATCCTGAGAATCTGGCATATTGTATGTCATTTCTCTTTCTGAATTTGGGTTGTACAAATCTGGAATTGTTTCAGATATTCGATCCTTTTTTGCAGGTGCTTGTGTATTCCTGACTCCTATAATAATGTTTTTCTCGATATATTCATTGGATTCAGCACTACCTAGCTCATTATCATCTTCATCGTCATTGATATCATTTCGAAATTGGCTGTCAGCAAGTTTTGATGCCACAACATCTGCAGGTAAACTCTTTACTACATTGCGACTATTCGACTGCGGCGTGACTGTTGTCTGTCTATATCGCGATTCTTCAGATGAATGGTGGGCTGACGTTGTAAGTGTTGCCACAAACCAATCTGGTGATGATGTGCCAATCGTATCAGCTGGCTTATTATAGCGGCCAGGATAATTTAACTGTGACTGAGTAGTAGATGTTAGCAAGTTATCATGGGTGTCATTAAAATCCACTCCAGACTCAAAAAATTCGAGATCAAATTCTTGTTCATTGTTCAACTTAAAGTTCAGTATTTTATCAATTTCAGCAGATGTATCATAAACAGGCACAGTAGGCCACATACTCTCCATATCAATTTTATCGGGGGACATTGAGATTGTGGTTGTCTTCCTGGATTTTGGACTTTTCTTTGTTGTAATAACTTTATTTCTTGATTCCATTAGCAGTTTTTTACTTGCAGATGCTGTTGGTATTGTTGTTACTATTGTTGTTTTCAGGGTAGATGTTGTTGTTGTTGATATTGTTGTTTTCAGTGTTGTTGTTGGAACCGTTGTCGTTATTGTTGTTGCTATTGTTGTTGTTGTTGTTGTAGGTGGTATGTAATCAGGATCCACAACACACTCTCCATTACTAAACTTCCACCCATCCTCACATCCCACGAGAAGACATTCACTTCTGAATGGATCTAACACAATTCCTTTACCTACGCAACTTTCACCAATAAAAATATTTCTCGAATTTCCAGCAGGATTTGTAAGATTGCCATTTTTCATGACAACATCGATAGAAAAGATGACTACTCCTTGTTGATTCAAACTGTTTGGGTGTGAAGGGACGTCAGAGTTAGGATCAACGGAATTAAAGTGTCCTGAATCAAATTCTATCCATGGAGTCCTGCCGTCCTCACACTGAACGTCAGTCATCTCCAGCCGATGACACTGGGCGCAAAATCTGTTTTTGAACACCTGTACGTAAAGAATATAATATGAGATTAATGTAGTAGCCCTAATTAATCTGACTAATAAGAATCTAATTAATAAGAATATTAATTTAAATAAGAATATTAAAAGAAATTAATAATTAATAATTATTAATCTAATTAATAAGAATAAATCTGACGTTTACAATAGCAAACAATAAAGGTTAAAGATAAGAAGTCCGTTCCTCAGCCGACGCGATATATCAGGAAAGTCTTCAGTGGAAGGTACAACGTCAACAATTCCACTGTGCTGAACATTATCACAACACAATTTATTGAACAATGCACAATGCACATCACATTAATGATTATTAGATTCTTTTTTCTTTCCGTCTGTTGTAGAAATAGACGTTAATCGTAATGCATTGTGACATCATTATCAATCAATCAATCAATGTCCGGTACCTCACCCAAAGACGATGTCAGGGACGCCACAAGCGGAATGTGTAAATACAGAAAGGTTCACACTTCCAGAACACTCAATTATAACTACTGCAAAGACTAACTTGAAGACGGTGGTAGACGTATGCAGTCGGGCCATTCCTACATTTCTTAGCAAGTTTCGAATCGCCCTTAGATTTCCGTGGGCAATAGTCGATGTGTGATTTACATTTTCTTGGGGATTCGACCCCCGAGGGGGGCTGAATCTCAACCCGACACTGTGACGTCACACCACGAAGTTCTGCAAGGGTTAATCTATTGGTGACGTCACTAAAGAATAGGGAAGCAGCTGATGAAGCACAAGTATAGACCGGAAGCCAGTATATGACATTTATTTCATCTTTTCTATTGGTGCAGATAGCGCAGTATATATTACGATATAGGATTCCTGATGTTCGACCTGTTACAGGCAGACGAAGGAATACATCATCTAATGATAGATGTTCATCCTCACAACGACTTCTTACAAACTCGTCCTTGTACTTGGAAGGGCATGACGCAACGATGTACATCTCATATGATGTGTCAATCATTTCAACTCGCTGACATGTTATGTGCTCCTTTATTACGTTAGCCTTGCCCAAGCCCCGACCACTTTGTGTGCCTGAATCTAAGCCCCGTTCATTCTGTAAATTCGCGTCTAAGTCACGCCCATTCTGCATGCCTGTGACTAAGTCCCGTCCATCCTGTGGATCTAAATCCCGCCCATTCTGTGGATTTAAATCCCGCCCATTCTGTGGATCTAAGTCCTGCCCATTCTGTTGGCCTGAGTAATCAGAACAGCAGTCGCCGTACATCAGACAAACCTCATCACAGAAACAGTTGCGAGCGTAGAAGGGCAAAGGATCCCCAGGACCCGCCTCCCTGTTCAGCTCTATACTGTTGCAGTGGGACCTCTGCACGCACGGGATGTTAGGGGCGGCAGGTGGGAGTGGCCTACTGGGCGTGGTCTTGTCCAGGGCGGGGCTAGAGTTTCCATGAGAGGATAGGAACAACAGAAATAATACTGAGAATATCCAAGAGCTCATCATTGGTTGCACCATTGTGCAGGATTCATAATCTCACATTGATTTGATGTATAGTGTTGGTACCATTAAGTTGGTGTAAATAAAATATAATTGTAACAGTTTCTCCTTATTATAGAATCATAATTCGATCTGAAAATAAAATAATAGAAAGATATCAACAGATTCAACACTTATTCATTTGCGTAAATTGCATGCAATGCAATACAATAAACAATACAGCAATTGCATATGCTTGACATATTTGGCATCTATAGCCGAGTTTATTGCTTCAGTCACTAACACTGGTGTCACATTTTTAACCATTTTTTACTATTGCAGTAATAATTTCAAACTCTTGTGTAACAATAGCAATAATATTATTTTGGTTTAACGTCAGTTTCATCATATGACGATATCAGCGACTTCTCCAATAGTACAAATAATAAGCCTACTAACTGGTCCACTCAAACGCAGTAGGCAAGTCACAAGTATTGGAAGAGAAACTAGAACTGTAGAGACATATTTATTAAAATTACAAAATAATAACAACTTGTTGTAAAAACTTTAATATAAAGACGACAGAATCTATGCCATAGCATGCAGCCATTACGACAGCACTTATGCATAGCATAGCCATTATGATAGCACTTATCTGACACTTATGCGCATTTAATAATGTCCCGGTTGGATGGCCGAGTCGATAGCAAGCTTGCATGGGTTCGATTCCCAGCCGGGTCCATCTCTGACGGTATCCTCGGATATGGAAATAGACATTAAACTTAGCTTTACAGTTTACTTATATTTCTATATTATCTGCATGGACGGTGTAAACGAATGCAGATATAGCTTTACTGTACCAGGAAACTTCATATAGTTGGAACGGGACCGAGATGTTAGCCTGTTTTTCTTTGTTTAACGCGAGTAAACTTACAGTGAGTAACAAACGGATAGGACGGATATGCCTTATTGTGTAGTAGAAGCTATTCACATGTAGGCCAACATCTGCACGCCGACTTTTACTCATTTCAACTGGTTGAAGTAGGCGCTGATTCACAGTTCACGGATGCGTTACTTTTGTAAAGTTCTATCTTTAGCCTATAGCGGGAAAGAACAAGGCAAAAATTTCCTTTTTCAAAGAGTACCGTAGCGAGAAAATAATTTGGCGATGTGAAGGTCGCCATAAACTGAGGACTTCCAGAACTCAGTTTCGGCCTTTGTACAAGTAGGCCTACAGTATTTGACAGAGTTGTTGGATTGCCTAAATTGAATTAATAATTCTAATTCTAATGTAATTACATTAGAATTAGGCTAAGCCTAATTCTAATGTAATTTATTGAACGATCGCTAGTGATGTCATCTCGTGGGAGTGATTGCTTCTATAGAAATGGAGAAACAACAGAATGTTCGAAGGAAGAAGGAAAGATATGCCAACGCATAGAAAGAATAGAAAACGAGATATGAAACAGTGCAAGTCCATTGCAAGATAGTCCGATTATATTGATTTGACTTGTAGCCTGAGAGTTAGGTGCAAGTCAAATCAGAAGTGAGTTCACAATGAAATCACTACAGTTTTCAACACAGTACGGACGTGGCTCAATATCCATTCTTGTATACAAACAATGGTGCCAGGCTGAGATAGCGGCAGATTGGCTGATCGTCTAATTATCTCTCAGCACAACTTTCTATGGATAACATTTATCAACAACCCTCACAGCTGCACCTGCCATCCATCCACAACTCTAAGTTACATCTGATTAGGAATACTGCTAAAACTGTACGGTTAAAAATGAATCCGGACACAGATTTGTTCTGTGATCAAGGCTATTTTAATTATCAGGAAGGAATGTAAGTAGTTTTAGTTAGGAAACTGGACTCTGCATATGTATAGGAACAGAAGACTCTTCTCCAACTGACCTACACAATACACATCCATCGTTAATGGTTTTAACGTGCCACTCAGCGTACGAACAACTAGACTTGTTAAGTTAACAGGTTATCCATTAAAAAAAAGTAATATAATTATATTTTCATATTACATTTAATAAAGTAACTAATAGCCGAATTATAAGAAAAGTCTGACCGGAAATCAGCGAAGGACTGCTCGAATATTAGCACAAAATTATGAGAGACTAAAGGCGAACCGATGTTTGAAGAATTACTTACAGAGAATGTGAGCGAGTATTGCTAACATAACGCAACAATAACGGAAGAGAACTGAACAAGAGCATGCAAATGAGAATTTAAAGCACCTTACAGAAATACAAATAATAGTTTTATCTAGGATGTGAGAAAGTCAGTGAGTGCAACAGAAGCGTTACCGGAAATAGTAAATGAGAATCACAATAGTTCACGCCGCACAGGATTACATGACGGCTGAACGCGGTGAGCGCTTTATTTGTTTGAACTGATCTTTACTACAACAATGCAAATAGTCTCACCATTGAAAACATTTGTACAAATGCATCATTGAAGTGCAAACGGGTTCAATGATTAATATTGATAATTAAAATTTGATTGACATCGACGATATGCTAGCCGTCTTGGCTCCGACAAACTTTAGATTAAACCAACCGAAAGCTGCACGTGTTTCGTAGAAGCCGAATAACGCAGTCACTGAAGAAGGATAAGGTTAAGGCCCCAAATCTGAAAAAGTATCCATTTTTTAGCTCCTAAGATATCCTGTAAACATAATGGCTAAGCGGAGGCCTACTAAAATGTAATTCTATTTTCATAACCACTATAGAAAAACTGAGAAACAAAAGTCTTCCACAAGAATACCGTAGAAATGGATGCTATAAATGAAAAGTGACGAAACGCATCACTGAAATTTGATTACCCGACATAAATAAAACCGTCAGATCTAATAACGTGAGGAACTGTTATCCTCTCAGAATCATTCTTATCAAAACCTTTCCACAGATAACAGCAACAAAACCACGTTCAACATGTCAGTTATAATCTCCGGCCCAACTCGAACCAGTCAGCGGTGTACTGTCAGTTCACATCATGGGGGGGGGGGGAGGGGGAACTGAGGGACTGATACTCCGGAGCTTTATATTTTTGAGCTTTTTTTGGACGTAAATCTTGTCCTTAAGATTAAATTCAATTTTAGGTCTAATTTAATTCCCCTTCCCCATTGATAATTAGTCTGGATCCGCCACTTTGAGAAGTAGAGAATGTGAATGTTTGGTCCATCTAATCCGTTCATCCTTCACTTACTGTAGGGCCTACGCCACTGCTACTAGGCTACTCATCTTTACAGATAGCTCGTATTTAGAGATTACATCTGTTGAGTAGCATATTATGAAACATTTCATTTCATACAGCCTGCAGTGAACTGTCTTTTTAAAAATGTTAAAAAATATGTTAATTTTATTATTATCGTCTATTAATTAAAATAAAATGGAAATCGCATAAAGTAGATCTAAGTAGTTAGAGAAAATTTATCATAGCATCTTTTAAGAAACAGTCAACTTCTCGTCATTTTGAAGGTATAACTAAAATGATTTTTATTTTACACTTGCAAGACCAATTTCCAATGACTGGGAAGGAGCACTAGCAAAAGCCGTGACTATTATAATTGACTGGTCCTTTAGGCACAAGTCACTCAACAGCACCAACAAATTTAATGCTAATGTTGTCCATGAAGCAGAGAGTTGGTTATTGCACTGTTTTGGATCTCGCTTTCTCTTCGGTCTATGCTTGTGTGTTCTGGTAGTTTTCAACTGCAGTAGCTACATAATACGCTTGGGACGTCCCTGTCATAACCTCTGAACTATAAACCGGACGTTAAATCCTCTCTGATTTATTGATTGGGTATTGTAAAGCCTTTCGAAGAGCATATTCGAATGACCCTTTTAGCGAGGCGCAGCCAAAATCCAGAATATCGGTCGAAGAACGGTCATACAATGAACATAATATTACTGGTATTTATTAGGTCTATAAATAAATACCGGAGATCTCATCAATTTTAGATCATGTGATCTAACATTGTACTCTGAAATTACACGAGGCGGAACATTATTCACGATGTATGCTTAACACATATCTGCACAGTTATCAGCATGACGAGTTGGCCGAGTGGTTAAGGCGATGGACTGCTAATCCATTGGGGTCTCCCTGCGCGAGTTCGAATCTCATCCTCATCGTAGACCAGCCTATTTTTAGAACTTAATACAAGTAATAAATAATGGTACTTTTAAAACTCGTTATAATACGAGTAGGCAATACAGGAGACCTCTAGCGTGAGAGGTTTCATATTTAGCTAATTTAATTTAAATCCAGGTGGTGCAAGAATTTAATATATAATCAGAGAAATTTCATAAAATTTATCGATAAGAATTCTTATTTTGATATGTTTTACTATAGTATTCGGAATGCTTAAAAAGATCAGGTTTCATGTAATGCTTGCTGCATGCAGTAGCGGATCTAGGATTTTTTTCTGGGGGGGGGGTGCCAACTGACAAGTAGGTTATATGCATTTTTATAAAGAAAGGTAGGGCACAAATCGAGGGGCCAGATGTATTCGAGGGGGAACAGCAGCGGGGGGGGGGGGGATTCGACAAAAAACTCGAATATAATTCAGAATTTTTATTGTATGTGTGCTGTCATTTAGTCGTGCACCAATGCCATTTTTTTCTTTTTAAAATTTGTTTATTTAGTCTACTTTTGTTTTGTGCTTTAATTCTTATATGGACCATAATGTTTGTCTGAATTAAAACGATTTGATTTGATTGTAAGAAATAATGGGATGCTCGAATCATCACTACATTCTACTGACGAATGTGTACGATTAGACCTACTAGCAATTCATGTCATCTTGGCCGCTCTTTTAAGTTAAACTTGGATTTTGTTTAGTCAAATCAACGTTGGAGAATTTCATAATTTCGCTAAATATCTACAAACAAAAATGAAGCTAATCTATAGAATAACAGTTACCAAAGAAGATAATATTACTACTTCAGTCTACTTGATCTACAAGTTGAGATATTTACACGTCTTTAGTCTGTAACTCTTATGTTATACTGCATGATACTGTTGCGTTAATCCTAAGCGGCGTAAATGGTTCAACGGAATGATGCTATAGAGTTTGTAGAGATTATAACATTGGCAGTAATACAAGCCTGCCTGATAGTTCGGCCACTATCGGCTTATCTGTTGCTATTTCCGCTCTGAGTCAGCCTCTACGTGATGACTGAGGGATGTCTGGTGGATATAAGAATATAGATCACTAAAGTTTCAAGCCAGTAGTTTGATATTGGCCTGTAGTATCTAGTTTTACGATATATTTTGGATCAATTTAAACTGAATATGTATTTTATATTTAATATGTGCTTTTTCTCTTTAATCCACATAATTATGTCATATGATATGTAAGCACAGCCTCACATGTCTACAACACCTATTATTTTACATAGGTCTATTGTATTTGGTCTCTATTGATTAATCGTACATTTGCTGTACAGACTACAGAGCGCAATGGCAGATAGTGTAGATACACGATTAACCTTCCAAGCACTGATGTGCACCAATGACCAAGGGTGCTGGGACTACTATTTAATTTTGTCGACTAAACTGGGGTTTGAACAGGATGCGCTATTTGCCCTTTGTAATATATATTTACACATATAATAATTTTTCAAATTCTCAACCCCAACCATAACCATATAGTTAAGCAAAAATTAAAATGGCAATAATAATTAGATGTGCAGATATATATTACATACGGCAATATAGCGAACCAGGATCGTTTGACTCACTAGCATCAGAGTACGCCAACCCTTACCGTTAAGTTAAACTACAACCAAATCGGCAAAAATAATTTAGATTTTAAGATACAAGAAGCTATTTTCATTAACATTATAAATAATTTTAAGGACTATTTTGTTCCTATATTCAGTTCCAATTCAGCAAATACAACACGGGTACGGTGACGCGGCCATAATATAATATTCTAATCATCTCAGTTATGCTACAGCGACTGTAAATCCTAAATCGTGTCTTAGTTTTCGACTGTAGGCCTATTTCGTACTGTTAAATTAGAATTCTTTGCACGATTGATATTATCTCTTGATATCTGGATTAATATTGAGATTGATATTATCTCGTTTATTGGTTCGTTCCATCCACTGTGACTCATATTCTCTCTTTATCTGGTCAACTGACAATATAAACTGACCGTAGTCAACAACAGCAACTATGATTCGACTGGACATTTCTATATTAAATGCACATGCCCAACTTCTCTAGACTAAAAGTCTATGTTGAATTGTGTTTTAACATTTAGTTTTAAATATATTTTCCACAGTTCCATGTAGCACAAAACAGACGTATTATAACGAATACAGATTAACCAGTACAACCTGAAAATAATACGTAAAGGTCCGAAGGCATTAATTTGTGCTCAGCAAAAGTAATCAATTCAAATCCACAGTTTAGTCTGTCTCTGCTGTTGGAAGCATCTATTACATCGTCGTCACAGGATGAAACGGTCGTTAAACCCATATCGTATTGTATTGTGTTTTATTGTATATCTTAACTCTATAGGCTATATGTCGATGACTTTCCAAACTCTTCTTGTCTATTGCTATCTACCATGCTGCGTACTTAAAGTTTCTACGATAGAATTAGAATGTATTTTACGAGCTCTGTCCAGATAAAGCTTGGCACTATATTTTAAATAGCTAAACAGATGTACATGTGACTTTGTTTTATTACTTATGACATCTTGACCCGTGTAGAGCGGTATTTCTCTTTTCGTGGTCAGTGTTTCTAAGTTAAGTTAAACTAACATTGGCGCCACTGGCTGTCTGTTTAGATAGTCTTTACAGTCAGAATAATACATATGTCCACTAATTTTTTTCAAGTTTTCAATGTTTTTTCTACTTTCTCATTTGAAGTGGAGGTATGTGATATGCTTCCAGTCAAGACCGTTGTTTGCGATCGCAGCATTAATTAATATTTTAGTCATTATAAATCGGAGTCAGATAAACAGCTGGACATTTTAAACTATTGTCTAAATTTTATCCGTTATCTTATAAAAGTATACCATGCACAGTTGTAAGATATATTATATACAATTATACATAAATTCACACACAAAATCTATCCTCTAGCTCAGCGTTTCTCAAACTCGACGGGTCGCGCCCCAGTAAAAATATATGTATTTGTCGCGACCCACCAAACATTTTATGTGGATCTACTATAGGCCTATAGGCTATTTAGTGTTTTCAAAATCATAAATGTTTGACATGTAAATGTTTGACAAGATCAGATGCACGTGAAAAGTGTAAATCTTCATAGGCATACGAAAATAAGAGTTTGTGGGTCGCGACCCACAGTTTGAGGAACACTGATCTAGCTCATCAGTGAGTACACATCGACCAACTCAATAAGTTGATCCCATCACAATGACTTTTCCTTGACATATATAATAAGTTAATAAATATCGAAAAAGTTACTCTTAGATTGTGAACTGCTGGTTGGTTTTAAAAAGCTATTAAATTCAGTTCTTATAGTCGCATTTAAGTTGAATTGAACAGTATAAATACGAAAGAACAAGCCTGCTGTAGACAGTCAAGTATCCAGTCGACAAATTAAGAGATGTAATCAAATCAAATCAAATCGTTTTAATTCAGACAAACATTATGGTCCATATAAGAATTAAAGCAGAAACAAAAGTAGACTAATTAAACAAATTTAAAAAGAAAAAAGAGCATTGGTGCACGACTAAATGACAGCACACATACACCGACTCACTGTAACTCACATAGGTTGATACTGCTTAAATCCTAAGAATAGCCAACACAGTCTCAAAACAGAGTCAAATTAAATCATTCCCAAATATTAAACAATGCCTAAAATATAACATTGTAAATGAGAAAATTAGTGCTTGAAGACCATCTAATACGAGAGCTACTTCAGGAACGGGCAAATAGATCGCAGGAGGTGGGTAGAGATAGTTCATCGAGCATTGCAGTTACGCTATGAAGGCGCGGGTAGCCGAAGAAGATTTTAATACAT
>JAQFZF010002196.1:0-12750 GCA_034695365.1 Enchytraeus norvegicus
ACACCCCATCACCCCTCACATCAATTGTTCTGGCGCCGCCACTGGTCCTATATTATAAGAGCCCGAAAATAGCACATGAGTCAAGTCATCGGCAGATGATTTAACTACATAAGTCTTAACATCCCATTAAATTATACTATGACGACATCTTGCTTTCAAATAGATACGCGCTTAATAACATTTTATTTCTAAAATTATACCACACAGTTGTTGATAGTAAGTGCCATCCATTACATACAAATCTGCTTGTAGGATGACAGTTCCGGTCTTCTGACGTCAACAGAGGGCGTATAGTGGAAAGGCATTAGACATAAAATTTAATAAAATGCAATGATTGGTCGAGATCTTATTGTTTCTATTAATGTGATTAATTTGGTTTCTAGAGAATTTGAAAGCAGATCACTGCTCGCATTAGTGAGATGCGACTAACGTAGATACTGAGAATGTCAACGGAAAATCACCTTAGGAACCCTGATCTCTTTAAGAACGATATTAGTGTTGGTGAGATAAGTCAAAGCCTATATGATCAAGGTTTTGGATTAATCGATGTGACGATGTTGTGATCATTAATGAGCGAGTTAGTATAAACCGTGGGTGGAAAGATTTGGCTCGGACCTGCCATCTGGCATAACACAGGATGGATTACTAATAAATGACTCCCAGGACCTGACCTCAATGCACTGTGAACGCTTCAAGTATTATTTTACAAGGAGGCTGATTAAAGACCCCTAGACACATACATAACATGTCAAAGTCATGTCAATGTGGACAACACAAAATGTCATTGAAATAAAAAAACATTCTCTAGAGATGATTCTAATGTAACGATGCCATCAACTAGCAAGTAGGCCTACAGGGTTGCATAATTAGAGCATCGGACGCAGGAGAGATAGAAAAACATTGGAGCACGACCAGATTTCTTATGTATACGATACCATATGTGTTTACCAACCAGTGTGGAAGACAAATCTTTCACTATAATTATTAGATTCTACTGTTGTATTACTCAGGATACGTAGGTAAGCGTACGCATTGCTATCTCTCTCAATCTATAACGCAACGCGCTAAGTTAAGACAAAGCAGCGCCATAATTTCTGCGTAATTGATTCTATGGTCCCTCAAATTCCAGATCAACAGAAGTTCTGTCACATCGGTTGTGGCATTAGGCACGCATTAGTAGTAATACTACATATTCAACCCTTCACTGTTCAAATGCGCTTCTGAGACTTAAATACGAGTGCGCCGTATGAAAGCTACTGATTGATTGTTTGAGAACTGTGTGCCTATTTCTATTTCAATTGAAAGCTGGTTTAACATAACAATTTAGTTACTAATCACGTTTGCTTGATTTAAACTTTTTGTGATATAATAAATTTATATTGTTTTATAGAAATACGACCTGGCAGCAGCTCCGCTGTATATAACAGAACAACGTGCAGAAGTCGTTGACTTTACCGAACCATTTCTAACAGTTCACGCCTCCATCCTACTCAGAAAACCCCCCACCGGTAAACCCGCTCCCATCACCAGCTGGTCGGACCTACTGACGCACCCGAAACTCAGATTCGGTACGTTAAATCAGGGTCTAATACTGCGGGCCTTGAAAACTACCAACAACTCAGATATAAGAGAGCTCTACATCAAGATGCGACAGTTCAACCCTTCAACGTTAACGTCGACGAATGAAGAAGGGATTGAGTTGGCTCGACGAAGTGATGACTTTGCCTTTATCCTGCCCCACACGATAGCTGACTACATATCCCGACGTTATCCCTGCGACCTGATCACAATCGATCGCTTTCTGATACGAGAGCGGTTAGCCCTGGCCGTGCCTAGGGACTCCGGGCTCCTTGTGCAGCTCAATAGAGCAATAGAGACTCTACGGGATGAGGGCTATCTCGAGAAATTATACGATAAATGGATTCTAGATAAGACGGAATGTAACGGTATAGTAAGTAGTAAGATCTACGGTCAGTCTCCGTCCAGCAGTAACATCTTAGTGGGGTCGTATCGTAACATCGTCTTTTTCTATCTTATGAGGATATTTTTGATGTTACATTTGAAACTATTCTCAATAATCAGTTGTTTATTATCAGACATCTAAACAATCCATAATACAGAAACAAAATAATATAAGTAGTAAAATGAGGCAGTGAACAAAATAGACTGACTACATCCTAACTAAAATTCTGAAGAAAAATATAGAAAGAAGGCATATCAATAAATAGATAGAGGATTTACGGCTGTTTGGAATAATCTGTAAGCCAACAACAAAAGTAGAATAGTGAAACAAAAATCGTTATTTCTCATTCCTCGTAGAAATATATATATAAAATTTATAGTATCTAACTTTTCGCATCAATGAACACTTTTAATACAATCCAACAAAACAGTATGGGTTTGACGTCAATTTCATCATCTGATGACGATAACAGGGACAAGCGGATTTATAAGTTTAAAATAGACGCACCGGCAAGCGTACCTAGGCTATTCATAAGAGGCTACTAAAAAAGATTGTGGGCAAATAGAACCTCTTTATCAATTGGTTACTTTATTTATCCCTTGGGAGTCAGTTTCTAGATATGCGACAACGAAAACATCGTCGTAAGAAAATCACTTCAATATTCCGAGAAGTGTGCATTAAATTGATACGAGAGACGATTAAATCTTAGAATAGAGTGTGTGCTTTTGATTTGCGACTATTTTCAATGCAAAACTAAACAATACAATGCAATGAGGATCTAACGTCTGGTTCCTCATTCAAAGTCGATGTTAGGAATGTCTCAAGCAGACTATAAAACTGCAATCAGCTCTATACCACCAGACCATAAACTTTCTTAAGGCATTGCATTCATTAGTAGGAAAGCTCGCCAGTCATCTTGATCTTACACAAATAGCCATCATTCGATTACTATCGTCGTCTATGCAGGGTCGTGCATTTAATGCTCATGTTGAATAGGTTGAATTAAAGATAATATAGATTCCCTCTGAAGAGCTCGAGGTGGGGGTGCTAATCCAGCGAAGCATGAATTACAATTTGCATCACATTTTCCTGCCCTTCATAGCAGAAACCCTGCTTTCAGCGAGGGCCTGCTCTCAAGGGGACCCATCCCCGTTATATGAGGTAGGCCGGGATCGCATTGTAAAGTGCGGTCCTCTGAGCTTGAACTTAAACTGATGCGGATGGAGAGAGTTGACGACGCAGCCGGCGCCCTGGATGCCGAGGGTCCTGTTCTCATTAAGGTCAGCACTAGCTGCCGAATCGCCGGTTACTCAATTTGCTTATTTGTCATTTCAACTATCACCAGCTCAACCAGACTATAGGTCATGCAACAGGTGAAGTAAGCTTAATCGAAGTAATCTGATGTCGTACTTTCCTTATCAATACTTTCGCTTTGTACAATTGTACATGGCGTCTAACAATAAAATATAAGAATTTAAGAATATTTAATTTTCAATGATAAGTGGCTTAGTGGTATCCTCGACATTGGATTTCATATCCTGAGCAGATTCTGTAACAATTTTATGGTATTTATGCGAAATCCTTTGCATGTATGCCTATAACAACAAGCAGACCATAATATGAAAAAATTCTAACTTACAAGCGTACATTCGACTCGGTGGTCTGTCGGTGATTAGACTCGGTGGTCTGTAATGGGCTGCAGGGCGCTTTCTGGAGTACAGCTGGAATGAGCTCAACCACGATCTTTGTGACAACCAAGAATTCTGTGCTTTACTGTGTTGACGGCTGTGCTCTATTGTGTTGAGCCGTCTTGAAGAGAAGCCTTATGCTTCTGAATCGTGACGTTAAACACACTCAAATCTACAGACACACTTGTCAAGAATTAGACAAAAGGAGAGTCAAATATTCCTGATTTTCGCGGTGCTTCAACGAGAACGTCTAGTAAGCCTTGTGGATCATAATCTCAAAGAAGAAATAGGACCACTTCGAACCTTCATCTCAGCTGGTAGACCTATTGCGTTAATCTTCTCAATATCATACTGATCTAGAACCCTCTTGAAATAGTCTATAGTTCATCCTTTGCCTTACATTAAAAGTTACGATGCTATTACAAAAGGTGACGGTTATCATCAGCGGTTGTCAGATTGAATTGAAATATACGGCATATATATATACTCAATACTGACTACTGAGTTTCAATTTTGAACTGATACTGAACTAATCGCTTCAGATTCAGACTCAAATGGCAATTGTCAATAATCCAAAATCATAATATGCTGTAAATATTGTAACTATATAGAGTAGTCAGTATGTAATAGTAGTAGGGCACTTATGCAGTGCTAAAACATGCAGAAGCATCACACGGCACATTACATAGTCAGTTATAACATAGATTAATAAGTGAGTTTTCAATTTTGACTTGAAAAGAGAGAAAGGATGTTCATTCTTGAATAAAGAATTCCACGCACTTGGATCTGACACAGCAAAGGATCGCTGACTATTATGTTTTCAGACGAGTTCTGGGCACAACTAGATTACCCAAAAGATCAGAACGATTTCTTGATTCTCGCGTTTGGGATTCATTCAAAAGCACAAAATAGTCAGATGCTTGGCGATGCAAACAGTGGCATACTGCTTGCATGGTCCATATGAATATGGCCCATATACGAATTGAATGGCCTAGAGTAGTTGCACACATGTAAAGTTTAGGTAGACGCGGGAGATTGTATGTTCAAAGCCAGATCGGGTTCATGCCTGGTATTGAACCGTATGCCGGGTATGCCTGATATGCCGGGTAATGCCTAGTACGTCCCTGACATCGCCTTCTAGTGAGGAACCGGTCGTTAAATCCTCATTGTATTGTATTGTTGTATTGTATTTAACACCTGAACATTAGCAACTGAAAAATTTACATAGTTTTTCCATCATATAAAATTTCAATACATTTTCTCGTAATTTTTAAGGCGCAGTAATGTCAGATTTTCTCTTTCAGCATATGTGCTTTCCGGCTGCGTTTGAGTGGACCAGCTATTGTGACATGTGCTGTCTGAGACGTCTCTAGTATCGTCGTCAGATAACGAACAGGACGCTAAACCGTTATTGGATTTTTATTTGATATTCAATGTAATTTCTTCACGGAAAATCTTTGAATTTTGTACTTAATCGGCTACAAAACATTCCTCAAGAAATATTAGAGTTAGTGAATGATATTTGGTTTAAATTATCAAGCTAGACAATTAATAATCTGACGTAGCTGCCGAATTTGATAGAGGAAACTAACAAATTGTAAGGGTAAGTTTTTAACATCAGCTTCAGTAGGTCTATTACAATGATGCTGTCAGACGGACCCGGCTGAGACTGGCACCGGTGGTGTCCTACTCTGAGAAAAATATGCTCTGCTTGAAGTCGAAGACATTCGGTAAGTGGAGTTACACTTCGATGCTGGATTCTCTCCAGTGTTCTACCTGTCAGCAGGTCCAAGACATACCAATACCCAGTCAACTAATTCATCTTGAAAGTTAATCCCAGTACAAAACTATGCATCTTTTAAGCTTACTTCAATGAGAAATTATAACCCCTGAAGTGATTTTCAAAATATCTTTGTTAGTCACCTTATCATGAAAACAAGTAGAATTCTCTGTTAGCTTAATTTCAGAGAGACCGCTCGCTCTTTTTCTCTCTCTCTACATAACTCTCTCTCTCTCGTTCTCTCTCTCTCTCCATAACTCTCTCTCTCTCGTTCTCTCTCTCTCTCCATAACTCTCTCTCTCTCGTTCTCTCTCTCTCTGAGACTCTCTCTCTCTCTCTCTTTCTCTCTTTCTCTCTCTCTCTCTCTCTGAGACTCTCTCTCTCTCTCTCTCACGCAGAGTACTATATTATTTTAGGACTGAGGTGATCATGGGTTTTCACAGAATTCTCTGTTTTGTTGTAAGCAGTTGGGCCTTCTCTCACACACAGTTATAGGCCTATACTGTATACATGTATATAAAGCAAATGCTGTTGAGTTTAAACATGACTTCAGACAAAGTATTTTCTCTTCTCACCTTCAGGTTATTGGCAGCAGGGCTGCGGTATTATTAATAAATGTTAGGGTAAAGTCCAATCTAAATGTGGAAGTCTACTAACACAGGAGTGAGACAGAAGGCAGGTTATTGGTCAAAATAAATGTGCTGTTTTTTTGGAAAGTCTGTGAAACCTGTTTTCATTATTTATACTTGTATCACTACAAGATTAAGTTCTTCGAAATCGTCATATCTTAACGTCAGATTATTTCACAGTGTTTACATACAATATTCTATATACAGTCAAAAGTACATACATTTATTTTGCCAACTATCATCCTTTAATCTGAATCATCGTTATAAGCAGCTTTATGTAATTATTAGGACAGTGGTAGGTTCCTTAAAATTGGACGTTTTATGTAAATATAGAAATGATTTTTTTCGTCTATAGTTGGCCCTACATCTTGGTGTCTCAGTTGGTAAATTCATGAAGTTGTAAACAGTCACTTAATTCTCGCTAATTCAAGTCTCGATCAGGGAAAATTTTGAGACAGAGCCTACAATGTGCACTGAATTGTATAATGTTATTGACTGAATTGCTCGATGATTAAACTGTTGGCTATGTGTTCAAACACAAGTATTTTTATTGACTAGTAATTTCGTAACTTATTGATCATTGAACTTGGCATTAATTAATCTATCTAACCGTGGCCCATAAATAATGACACGATTTCGCATGCTTGTATCTTAGTCAATATTTAATCAATTAACTTGGAATTTGCAAAAATTAATACCAACAAACACGAAAATGTTCTATTAAAAAATCTAAAAATTTGGAAAAGAGGTTAAAAAGATATTGTTGTGTGAATATGATTTAATTTTTTGGATGCTTATAAGCTGTGAGATTATACACAACGTCATCGATCAATGTTATTATAGCTAATTTACACAGCATTAATCGCATTATTAAACTCATTGACGCTAATCAGGACTGATTCTTTCCCTTTCATGTATTTGTTGGATAGGTTGTAAAAGCAATTGCAGTTATTGTAGCATGGGCTCAAAATGCCCGCTAGCAACATTAGTGCAAGCCTTCAGTCGCACTCGCAACTCTTTCAATGCACAATCCACAGTGCTCTGGTCGAAGTAACTCAACTCGTCCATAAGTCTCTCCTCCAAATGACTAATATCTCGCATCCGGCTTCTATATACCGCTCAAGTAGGACGCTCCAGATCCTGTAGTCCACTGGATGAAAGTCTGGACTTTTTAGCGGCCAAGGCAGTGGATAGATGAGTTGAGCGCTGTAGGAGCTCGACTGTATATCGAGCTCTGTGGGCTGGAGCACTGTCCTTTTAGAAGGTGACAAATCCTACAGATATTTCTCTAGGGATATGTCTCTCTCTATTAGGGCTAGCGCTTTCGTAGGAAGATGATCGATCATAGAAACATGCCAATGGACTGTAACCCAGTTAGAAATTACTCGCCTATTACTTCCCGCTTGTAAGGGTTTAAAAACGTAGGTCATTTTCAAACCACTATATCTTTTTAACCCCTGCGCTGAATGCTTAGATATTTTAATGGAACATTTTCGGGTTTGTTGTTAATAACCTGTGCAATTCTTAAGATAATTGATTAAATATTGACTAAGTTATAAATATTCAAAATAATGTCATTATTTGTGGGCCAATGTGTATGTATGAACAGGACGACCAAATAGCTCGTCCAAGCTGCTGACAAAATAGCCGTACATGTAGCCTACAATATTGTATATGAGGTTTTTTTCTATTTTTCTTCTTTTCAG
Organism: Enchytraeus norvegicus; assembly: GCA_034695365.1. NCBI lineage: Eukaryota > Metazoa > Annelida > Clitellata > Enchytraeida > Enchytraeidae > Enchytraeus > Enchytraeus norvegicus. Next base: position 7,767 of record JAQFZF010002196.1, read on the forward strand.
ATCTACAGCTGTAAAATATGGCGATGACATCAAACCCCACTTACCAGTTTTGTGACAAGGACATGAAAACACGACCATCATATGACAGGTTAACAATTTAACCTATTTATATTTTATATATAGGCTAATATCTCTCTCTTGCACTGCCCAACGGCAGGTCCAAGGCATATAACTGTAGCGTATATATGCCATGACTATTGTTTTCTAAGAGATAATTTCGTCTTCTGAGGGATCTACTCAATTAATGATTGCATTTGTTATAGCTTCTACAAAACGCATGCAGCTTTCGATTACTCTATTCTTGGTTGCCGGTTCCAACACGGCTAAAATATAATATAAGCTTCAAATCCTTCCTGGTAAGTGTCAACTGAAGGGAGGAGGCTGAAAAAGTTATAAGCCGTGGAACTGCTATCAGGTCCAACTTGATAAAAATCATGTAGCCCATTGGATACGATAACCGCACGGTCATAATAATTATTGTGGAATAACATACTGAATTAAGTTAGAACTTGGGTTAGCCGTGTATCTAATGACGAAGACGTGTGCTGATATATTACATGTATAATACCTAATAACGTTATATTAGCATGTAGATGTAGAAATACGAATATTGTGCACATGTTTCTATGGTTACCAAAATTCCATTGATTTATTCTTGATTGCAGAACCCTAACCCGTAATGAGGCGGCGGATAAGACCCTATATTCGGGTCGACCCCACGCTAACCTGCCCGGGTCCTGGGAGCCCCCCAACATGCCTGATTGTCTGAACCCCACTTACTATCAGCCCCCTCAGAAACCTCTGCACGCCTTAGGCTCTGATGTGCCATGCTATCACCCGAAACCTCCAGGTATATAACTATGAAATAGTTGCATAGTCCCTGACAGGATCCTTACTAGGAACACGATAATACTAGATGCTCGTTTAATTTGTTATTGTTTATTTCCACACATTGCCGACGCACATGTGGCGACGCAAAACGTGGTGAAAATGGGGGTGCCGGGGGTGCCAGCGGCACTAGCGCATCCTGGAGGCACCATAGCAGAGGAATGACGTCAGACATTAAGAAAAAGTTCTGTTAGGAAAGTTTAAAAAAATCTGTGATTGAATGAAAACTTAGTAAAAAGCAAAAAGAGGTCATCAGTTTATTTTGTAGAAAGTTTTGTTCGCTCACAATTTTGTTGAGGTGGCCCAATGAGTTAACCGAACTGGTTGACCACAACAATTCTGACGCCTCTGCCTGGCATAGCATTTATGTTAAAATATATGAACACATAGGCCTAATATTTACGGAAAAACACTCTGAATGACTTTACCATCTAACCAAATTAGGAACAAATCCCAGCTTTCTCGTACGTTTGCAGAAGAATCCTCTTGTAAATCAATCAATCAATTCTCTTGATATCAATCAATCAACATGCTCGAGTGAATAGCCTTGATTTTATATTTCAGGTCATGCGAGTTTTGAGGTCGTAAGCAAAGCGACAGTCTAGGCGAGTATAAAAAAGACTGAAAATGTGAAAAGGTCTGATGCATTGAATTAGTTGCGTTACTTGTGTACAGTTGAAATAAGGTGTGGCACTAAGGGCCTAGTTGTAATTATTTTGTTGCCATGTAGACGAGAGCAAGGCCAAAGAGAATCAGAGTTGGTACGTAGGAGGCGCTCTAGAGCAGCAGGACTGTGTACAGCGTATGCAGGCGAGTAACGAGAGGCGAGCCCTGGACCTCCAGAATCCACAGCATGACACCTCCGAGATGCGCCGCCTCATGGACCTCTCGAGTCACAAGCAGCAGCCCGACGTCTTCTATGATCACCAGGGAAGGTTTGTGCTGGAATGATTGATTTTGTTTTGCTTACTGTAGAATTGATTGATTGATTTCTTGTGTTTTTGCTGTACAATTCATTGATTGATTTCTTGTGCAATGCTTTGCCATTGATTGATTGATTTGTGGTCATGACTGATTGAGTCTTGATGGATTAGTCTTGACTGATAGATTGATTCTAGTGGTTCTGGTTTAGCATTGATTATTTGATTTATTATATTTCCGCTATAGCATTGATTGATTTATTGTGTTTCTGATTTACCTTTGATTTATTGATTTATTGTGTTTCTGATTTACCATTGATTTATTTCTTGTGTTTATGCTTTCGTAACTGAGAGAAGGAGCGGAGCTGATCCCGTCCTTGGCGATTGCAGCACGCAGGTGATAAAGTCTTTAATCTGACAGTGAGGTCACCAGCCCCACTCTCTACATTCCATTGGATCATGTACGGTATAAACCGATCGACCGATCGTCACACATTAACCATTGAGCCACGGAAGCATGCATTTGTATAATATGTATACTGTGTATTTATAATTGTACACCGTGTTCAGAAACTACAGAGAACACAATATGTTTTTGATTTGCTAGCAAAGTAATAGTACGTTTGCTTCGATATTTGGCATGTATCAACAGGAGCCAATTTGTAATATATACTGAAAATTTGAAGGGAATTGAAGGCATAATCACTGAGATATTGCATTTGTATGTGACTCCTAATAAGGTCTTGATTCCTAATATGAACTGAACGGGGAAGGAAGTTAACAACATCGGTAGAGTGTTCGCCTCAGTGAGAGGCAAATGACTCAGGATCGAATCCCAGGTCTTTTGACAAGAAACGAAATAAAAATAGGTTGCCAGGATGGTTATTAGAATATCTACGCTATCTGTAATTGTGCACTACCCAAAGGGAGAATGTAGATTTTTAGGAGTGGAGAGGAGTAAATTTTTTTGTTGAAAATTTAGAAAAAACTTTGCCACCTGGAGAAGAATATATGCCAAACTTGTGCGGTTTTCACGTTACGTGGAAGCATATACAAAAAACAACAACAAAAACGCGTATCCTGTATGCAAACAGTATCATAATTATTATGCTTATACGTGTACTAGGCTGTTCTGTCCATATTGGGAATCATAATCGTACTAGGAGTCACACACAAAAAGAAATATATCTCCGTAAATATGTGTCCAATTCTCTTGAAAATTTCAAAATGTATCACACGTAGGCCCTTGCTGATACATACCAAATAATGAAGAAAATGTGCTAGTACTATGACAGAAAATAAAAAACATAAATATTGTGTTCTCGGTAGTTTCTGAACACGGTGTATATGCAAGTAAGTATGCGATATGTGCAATGTACACACATAATGATGAGTATGTGCAGATTCCTGAGAGAGAGAACTGGCACAGGGGTGCCCAGCTACAACCCGGGTAGGTTGGAATATGAGTTGAACTGTGGTCAGAAGTCAGGGGCTGCCCAGTTTGACCTCACCACAGCACATCGTGGGTCACTGGACTTCAACACTCAGCTGAACTCTGACATGACCAACCTTGATCTCACTGATGCCAAGTACAACAGAGCTCTGTGTGGCAGCGTTCCACAGGTCCACGGCAGACCATCTCCGTGAGTAGCAGTAGTAATGTTAACAACAACATCAATAACAACATTACGTAGGTCTGAGTGTGTTTAACATCAGGGTCAGAAGCACAACGCCTCTTATCAAAACTACTCAACACAATCGAGCAATTTGCCGTCACGTAAGACTATTTTAAAGATTATTACAGCTTTCACTTCGCCGAAGCACCCTGCAATTCAATAAAGTAAAATGGCCCTTTCATTAAATACACTGTAGAAGTTTATTTCGAGGATAATATTCTGATTAACATTTGGTTAGCGCAATATTGGGCAGTGACCCCCGGACCCCTATCCGCGCCTGTAGATCAATGCTATTCTCTTACATTGATCCTGGGTCTGAATCGGTGTTGGGTTCATAACAGGAATTGTACATAATTATTATGGACGATAGTTATATTCTTTACATTAGATTCTTGAATCATTCTTCTTCACTTTAAGCAGATGAGTTAACTCTACTCTATGCTCATATTTATGCAGGCACGAAGTCTATGAACCTTTCAGCGCCGCTAAGACACTTCAGACTCAGCACCTAACACCTGCGGCTACAGGCTATGACGCCAACACGCCCAAAGGCAACGTCACGTGGTGTCGTCAGAACCCCTCTGAGCTAGAGAACCGTGACGTCATCAAATCTCCTGCCTATAACGTATACAACAAGACATCGAGTGGAGATTGGCAGGTAAAATCCAGTGGAAATACCGCATCACCGGGAGATTGGCAAGTAAAACCCAGTGGAAATACCGTATCACCGGGTGCTGAGTATCATCAGCCTGATTGTCCCAATCATCCGAACAACAAACAGAAACCTGACACCACCCAGTGTCAGCCTATGAAGCAGCATCACGATTCCTACAAGCCTCAACAGCATCAGCAGATGTCTGGAGGTCAACAACAACAACAACACAATCAGTATCAGCCGCTACAACAGTATCAGCAGTCTCAGTACAAGCAGCAGCTGCAGCAGTACCAGCAGTACCAGAAGTATCAGCAGCAGTCAGGCCAGCAGCAGCATCATATGCAGGAGATCCATCAGCAGCATCAGCAGCTGCCTCAGTATAAGCCCAGCTGCTCTTCTAAGCCCTACAACTATCAGAGTGGAGGCAAGGCGATGTACGAATCCCCCAACTACCAGACATCCCATTCACCCCCCGGTCAGGACTACATGAACAAACAAATGGAAGGATATCAGTATGACCTCTCACATAAGGTAAGGAATACTAGTCGAACTTGAATTATTTATTCTTATAGTTTAAATAAAGGAAATGGTTGAAGTGCTGTAGATGGCAGGACTAGGGTTCGGGCAACTGAAGGAGATTCGAGGTCAGCCGAGAGACAGTTGCGGACAGAACTCATCAATGGAGCAACCTGCAGTCATCTCAAACCCAAGGTAACAGGCAGAAGACAGCGACATGTACAATATCACCTTAATAGCCAATCATAAAATAAATTTAATAAGGTATAGGCTAGATAAGAATGCACTCGCAAAGCATGAAGTACCTAAGAACTCACTTGGCTTAAGCC
>JAQFZF010002197.1:0-12748 GCA_034695365.1 Enchytraeus norvegicus
GATGTGTGTAAACAATGATTTGTAAATATTGCAGTTGGTAACGCCAACAAAACAATTGCCACTGCTTATAATGGCTGGTATATATTTTAGCTTGTCTATATTATTATAAGGCCTTTGATCAAGACCAACAGCATCAATAACAATTTTATGTTCAAATCGGTTCTCGCCAGTTCAAACAGGCAGCTATTCACAGCTGCAGGACATTGCACAATCATCTTGAACAGTCATCAAGCTGCTGTATATCATGTGAACCGGTCAATAAGCTGCTATCTGCTTAATATCATTCGTTGTGTGTTGTGCATTACACGCCTGTTAGCAGCTGTGCTTGGCCTTTGTTCAGTTGTATTTAACAGTTGTGCCGTTCTAAGGGTAATTCGTAAATAGACAGCTGCACAAATCAGCGAGAGATGGAGAGAGTTAGTAATAATTATTAATATGACTGGCATTGGGACACTGAATTGTTGTACTGGGTGCTCTGTAATAAATTGCAGGGTACAATGTACATGTAGAGTAAAATTTTGAAACGGTAATTTAAGTGCGCCGGGTATCTTGAAAATAGCCTTGACCTACTGTCATTGACGGCTTGAGACCAATTTTGGCATAGGAGTCTTTGGTTATGCTGTGACATTGCTGTCTGAGATGTCACCAGTGTGGTGACATCTCATGTGGAGACAAACGTTATAGTAAAAGGGGGGAGGCGAAATATTTTAGCTCCCTCCGCTTGCGAACTTATGAGAGTCCCACAATATTTCTTAGCTTGCTCCATTACTGACAATATTATCTTATCGAGCCGAGACAAAGATTAGCCCAATTATTGGTAGTAGTATTTCATAAATGATTATTAATACTACTTTTAGATAACTATTTATAATATCGCGCCTGAAAAGTAAGAATTACAAATCAAGATGTCTGATTTCTTTTTGCAACAGTTCTTTTCGTACAATGCCTGGATATTAGTATGCAATTATTCAATAGGAAATTCCATCGATTTCAATTACATCCATAATACTTTGTCATAAATGGCCTTTCTGCACTATGAGGCATACCCACAATTGTTTTATTTTAGACAAGAGAGGACAGAAAATTAACCCCGTGGAGAGCGGGATATATCATATAACTCAACCTCCCATGCATGCATGATTTTTCCAGTTGGAGAGGGCAGCGCTTAATTAATCTGGGCATTCATGGGGGAGGGGGAATTTCCCCCAAACTCTGAATTTACCCCCCCCCCCAATAAAAAGAAGAAAATAAATAAATAAATACTAAATCGAACATGATCTATCAATTAGCAGTTGGTCTATTACCCCGAACGCATGTATTCCCCAAAGTCAATGAGTGGGGGTTCAATCACCACTTCCCCCTCACAACTACCACACTGGATGTCACTCTTCGTTAGATGATAAATTTAAATTAATTAACACATAACAGGCGCTATGATATTATGTCAAGTTTATTTCTGGTATTAATCTGTTATGACCTTTAAGCAGTGTGCTTCTTTGAATTTTGAATGTGCAGCTGCTATGTGGTCTTGTTTAGCGCTGCAGATTGCAAAAGGTCACAAATTGAAAGATATCGGTCAAAGCTCAGCTGTCTATAATACGGATTCTATCATGTATGTGTGTGTTGTTGTTGTTGAGGTTCATAGCCGTTGTGTCATAACGAGATAATTAACGTCTGTGCCTCCGAGGCCTCTACTTACGACTTCGGTACACACAGGGAAACGCGCAAGTTTTAAGCTCGCAGGACAACGAAGTGCAATGACGTCCTGGCCCTTCATTTAATCCTAGTTGGAATCTATAATTATAGCCCATTTTTTTTATTTTAATTGATTATATTATTGATCCTATGATTTGGCCTAACTTAAACGAAATGGTGTCTTATATCATAAATATTAAAAGACTTTTGAATAGTGTATTACAGGCCTACTATATGCTTCAGTAGCCGACTGTAGAGCCTAAAGGCGTAGGCTATGTAATTTGATATTTCCGTCTCTGACATCGCCTCCGGGTGAGGGCCAGGAAGTTAAATCCTAATTGTATATTTTACATGTATATTACTAGAAGCCCTCTGCAGAAATACAGAGCGATATAAGTGTGCGAATTATCAGAATTGAACTGGGGAGAGGTGGGGGGAGATAAATGAAATTTAACACGTGTCCTTTATTAAAGATGTTTGCGAGTGGAGTTAGCAAAAACGTTTTTATATCGTTTTGCTTTCGCTTCTTTCATGTTTTGAAGAGGTGTATAAAAACATTGATCAATGCGAATTTAAAGTCCGATTCATCATCTGGCCACACCGTTAGGGATATCAGCAACTGGGCAATGGAACTGGGGGTGGGGGATCATAGCCGATCCCCAAATCAAATATTTGCTTTGAACTGGGAGAGTGGGGAGCGCGGTGTTTATAACTCAACTGGGGTGAACCCCCCTTCCCCCAACAATTCTCGCTCTGGTTCTAGATGCCTAAACATTAAATAAATAGATTGATATTTTTCTGTATTAAATGGACTTTTATGTTGTTTTTTGTTGATTCTTGTATTCTCCTATTTTTATATTCGCCGTAGGCTTTTGATTGAGACACCGTTAGTCAATGTAGCCCTAAGGCATATCAGCGACGGGTGAGCTAGGGATTCGAACCCCCGTCCATAAAGTGATTGAAAGTAGAGAGTCTTAGCCGAGGCGCCGCACCAATGATTCAGTATACAGTGGAGACCTAGAGGACTTATCATTAAATGCCTAAGCCCATTTAGGCTACTTAAACTGAAAAAGAAGTAATGAGATAATTTAGTTATAAATGCAATTTATTGACGAAATATTACAAATGCAAGACTTGTATATATAATACAAGTGTTATATATCAATATATAAAACTTGTATTATATACTGATACAGGTGTATATAATACACTATATATCCTATCAATACTATATATCCTAACATTTCCAAATATAAAACGACAATTGAACTTAAAATTTACACGACATTGACATGACGTCTCTGACATCATCCTAAAATGAGGAAACGGATGTAAAAACCTTCATCATTATTATATACTAATACCAAAATGCTAAAACTAGGTCTATGAAGTTTGATTTCAAAATTTATTAGAAAGTTTATTTGAACTTGAGTATTGTTAAGTTTAAAGTTTTAACTGATCAAGATCAATATAATTATGTAATCAAGACCAAGCATTATTGTGGCGGAGATACCGGTCAGCTGTTATCTAATACAGCAGTCGCATGAGCTACAATCATGTAACAATTGAATATAGAAACAAACAACATTGTGCATGTAGGTCTATAGAGGCAGTAGTACAATGGCGTAGATAGAATGCAATCCTGGAGTTTACTTTTGTCAGTCGGCTTAGTATTATATTTTACGTTTTTCATTAAAAGAAATATGTAAACTAAATGTTTCAGACTTATTTTATTGGGAGGGGGGGAGATTTCGCATGCCTATCTACATCCCCTCATGAGAGTCAAGCCCTGCCTAGGCCACATTATATGAACAAGAATATACAATATACCCATTATGTATGTACATTATTGTAGAGCAGTGGCGTGGCATAGGGGGACTAGGGGGACCAGGGGGGGGGACGAGGGTGCAAACGCCGCCCTAGAAAATTGTCGTTCTCCCCAGGTCCAATATTAGTGATGATTATTGATAACGTTATATGCCAATCTTAAATTTTTCTTCCCCTTCCCCCCGCAATCGCCCCCCCCCCCCGTATCTATTTTCTGATGCCGCCACTGTTCTGCAGTTGTAGACTACAATAACTAACAAGTCGCACATGTGTATGTAGACAACTGTACAGTAACTAACAAGTCGTATGATACATGAGCAGTCTAATGATGGAGACCCTATCGAAATAACTAGAACAGAAGCAATAATGAATCACGATCAAAATAACCTGCGAGATAATGCTCTACAGCTTCTACTCTTATAAATATTTGATATATGAAAGATACTTGTGAACATGTTTATTAGGTTATTTAGATCTAAATGTAAATCATAAAATAATAATTAAATTCGAAAGCATCACTGATAATTAAACACCCTACGCTACACAAACTACGCCATATACAAAAATAAAACCTATTGAAATCTTAAATATTTAGGTCTTAAATATTAAATATTCGCGAGTGCACTCCCAGGTGGCATGTCCAAGGCACAATTGAATCTGAAAGCACTCGCTCATTTGTTACTGAGCACAACCTTGATCAATAAGTTGATCACATAACCTTGCTTTTACCACACTTAAAAATGGTGCCACAATTAACTCGCCAAACTGCACATGTTTTGATGAAGAAGTAATAGGAACATGACACAGGTATCGCAGCAAACAGCTAAATATAATCAGAACAGCTGCTGTCCCTACATTTAGATAGTTGTTGACAATAATTGCATATGATAGTGCACAAGCTACTCCAGAGTGAAACTAATAAAGAATTTGTTGGCCTACAAGATACTATTTTTCAGTATATCGCCGTCACAATTATAATGCTCATAAGCGGATGGACAGAGTATCAAAAATTTACAATAGTCGAAACAAGAATGTGGTAGATTTACGGCAAAGAAAACCAGCAATATAGACGAGAAAACCAAGTAGTCTAACGTTTCTGTATTGCACTGCTGCATTAGGAAATGAAAAATAATATATGAGGAAATGAAAAAGAATAAAGATTCATAATAACATTCTTTCAATTTTATTATTATTTAGATTTTCTTTCTTACATTTCTTACAGATAGGCGGGAGGCGAAATTGCCCTTTGTTAAATATTGCCCTAAAAATATTACAGAAACAATGAAATGTCATTAAATATTTTACATAGGGAAATATGGCAAGCGGGAGTCGTCAAAATAGTAGAACATTGAAGTTCTCGCAAACGCTACACATACCATGTGCAGTCTCAAGCCTAAACTCGCTGCGTAGTACAAGTAAAAGCTTCAGAACAAGCTGCACCGTAAGAAGAGTCACTCATCCTATGTGAAGCAGAAAAATAACCTGTTATTTTTCATCAACAACTCATTGGTCAAATAAAAACATTTATTATACATCCACATGTCATGATGTACTGTATGTGATAAAATAGGTGTAGAAACTCCTTAGTTAGATATGTAGTTAAATAGCATATGAAAGGATTAGATTACAATCTTACAAACTAACAGCATCAGCTAACGATAGCATTACATTTCAGTAGACACACTACATGCGTCAACACAATATTATCATTTATATGTTAGAAAACATAAAACTGAATCGGATCGTATACCACAAACGGATGTGTGTTGTAGTTAGGCCTACTAATAACAGACTTGCTTAAGTAATAATGCAGAAACACAAATAAAGAATATCGGCGTGTGTAGATGATTCATATAACACTGGATGACATTTGAGTAATTTACTAGATTTATAATCTCAACAAAAGCTGGCATTTGAACAATTTATATTTACACTTAGCATCTCCATAACTTGCTCAATAAAGACATTTCTTCTTGTTTGCGTTGACAATTGCGTTACTGCGTCAAGACATATATGTCCTCATTTATTTATAAAGTAACTAATACAAACATAAAGAACGAAAATAAAATGAATACTTACATACTTAAATATTTTCTATATAGTTCACATGTAGACATATTAACAACTACGTATAAATTGTAAACAATTCAAAACCCATCACCGACAAAGAAACATTCAATGTGAATAATATCGCGTCGCAAAAATGCGACAATATAAATGAAGATATTCGTAGAATTTTTGCAACAGTTTTTTCAATACAAAGCAATTCAATCGATTTCAATGACATCCATAGACGCAGCAGTCACTGACGTTGGAGGTGGAGTGGACAAACGTTTCTCTATTCTATTCAGAGGCGTACAAAGGCCGGACGATCTTTGCACGTCCTCAGTCAGACCCTGTAAATGACTGGGAGGAGGGTTAAATGAAGTGCTAGCCGACGAGACCTTGGCATTGGAGATAGGTAATGTCGGCAAGGTTGCTTGTGAAGCGAGTGGTACAAACCCGGCCAATGGCGACGATTGCCGAGCAACCTTTGACCCGGAATTGAAGTCTGAAGACGCTGGTTTACGATGAGTTTCATACATTTGAGCTGTATCGGGATTCGACCCTTCCAATGGTTGTCCGCCGGTTATTGGTTTGGAATTTGGAGTAACTTCTGAAAGTTTTGGTTCACGACGACTATGTATCTGCTGTAAAGCAGGATTGGGCAGGTTTCGAGATATCGATGGAAATGGAAATTGGAGTAACACTTCCATAAGAGCCGAAGAAGTGTCCCCTGGTCGTTGGGATACACTTTTCACATTGTTACGAGTTTGCCTGTCATCTTTACTCTTGCTGATTACATCGCTGTCAGCATCCAAAGGAGTCCATATATACAAATCTTCTGTAAATGACTTTGGAGCTGCGTCTACTTCTGTTCGAATGGTACCATCCAGTAAAGATTTGGAAACGTTCCGTTCAAGCCCTTGATTTGTCAAATTGTCTGCAGAATGCAATTGTGGTTTCACAGCAACCGGATTTGATGTCGCATTGGATGTAATACGACTAGAATTAGACGAAGACATTCTATCCAAACTGGGAACTGTGGTTTCTACAGAAACAATTATGATATCTGGCGATTCTTCTTTGGATGCTTCACACGGACTCGTACTAGGTGTCGCATGTCTAACTAGATTAGCTCGACTAGCTATCTCCTTAAGTATATTATCATCAATCAATTTCTGTAGACCTACATCGGAGTCTTTGGAACTATCTAAAACTTTATCGTTGCTATTTTGTTGATTATTAATCGTACTCGTTTGAACACTGTTTGTGGAATCATCTGTCCTAACGTTGCAGGCTATTCCAGCGGAGTTTTGTGCTTTATTTTCACGCGAAACTGTTTGAAATTTTGTATACAGATATTGAATTAGTTCTCGTTTATTAGATACTAAATTTTGATAACGTTCTCTTAATTTTTCAACAAGAAGTGGTGCTAACATCATCTCGGAAGTTGCTAGAAATGTTGTGTCAGAAGATACGAGGGTATCTATGGATGCGCTGCCAGCAGAACTTTCGTTCCAGATGTTATTGTCGGTGGTGGCGAGACTCCTAACATCAGTTATTAGAACAGGAGATTGGTCAGACCAGTCCTCATCATATAGAGGAAGCTCATGTGAAACTGGAGAGGCTTGCTCGGATGAAGTCATATTCTGTCCCCTACCATCCAAATTGCTATTCAATTCCTCGAGACTATCTGAGATTACTATAACGTCATCGATACTATTTACACATTTCGTTGATTGTCCGTCATCCGTGAAACAAGTTCTGCTCTTTACAGATTCATCAACTGTTGGTACTGCTGATAATCGTGACACCGTATCAGCATTAGACCTCTCTACATATACATTTGGTGAAACTTTCGCCTGGTCATGAACATTCGATGTAAACATTGATGGGAGATTTGGAACAACAGCGGACTTGTCAGCATTTGATGGTAATAGACCTTGAGCATCGGTGCTATTGGAATCGGAATTTTTTGAAGGATTCAACTCAACAATATTCAGAACAATCTTTCCATTAGCAAGCTTCTTCTCGCGAACGTCTATGTTACTTATGCCATGCGACTGGTAGTGAATTCGAATTATGGCTGCGGAATTGTAAGTGGAATTTATAATCTTTGAACATATATTGCACGAAAATGTTAAATTTGGCAGAGTATCAGTACTATTAGATAATCTCCTAACTTTCTCAGGTGGGGAGGATTCATCTCCATTGTAGTCGTCGCTACTAGTTTTCCTTTTATTGCAGACTGTAGACACATTTTGTTCAATTTCTAAATTATTTGAAGAGGTGTGAGAACTTGATTTATTCATATCCACAACATTATTCTGTGATGCTGGTTTGTATCCAATTACTATATTATTTGGAGTGGTGGTAGAAATTAAATTACTCATATCCGCAGCAGTCTTTTGTGGTATTGGTTTGTCACTAGTCATAATTGTCCAAACTGAATCATCCTTAACTTTGATCGATGTAGAAAGCTCGGAGAATTTTCCCATTCGTGGCAGTTTGCTATCTCTGATTCGCCGTTTACTAATTTCCTTGGATCCGTGGCGCACATGATCTGCTTTAGTCAATTGTGAATTCGGAGGACGACCGCGTGACTTTGGCTGAACTTTAGTATTAGTAGCACTTCTAGTCGCCGACACAATATGAGAAATAGGTCTTGCACTTAAAACTGGGCACTTGAATGACTGCAGAAGGAATGAATTGGACTGGATATCAGGGTTATTAAATTTGCACAAAGACACGGAGCATTTCTTCATCTTTGCCAATCGCTTGCGTGATGTATCATTTAACCCAGTTCTCATGATTCGCACGAATTCTCTGCGTTGTTTCCTATTGAATTTGTACTTGTGTGTGTAACGGCCTGAATTATTTGTATTTCGATATCTTAGTTTTCTAAAGTTAACGATATGCTGTCTGTTGGATTTCACCGTTGGTTTAACGGATGAATTACAAAATTCTTCATACCAAAATTTACCTTCTTCCTCTGGCCTTTGAGCAGATTGCTTACTAAACGGTAGTCCCTGTAGCATATGTGTAGGAAGGCGGATGCCAAGCAAGGAGGAAACAGAAATTTTGAGTAATTTCTGATTTCCTTTGAGTTTCTTCTCATCTCTGGTGAATTTTGATTTATCTGAAATCTTTGCGCCATCTGCACATGTTGTCTCTTCAGGCAAACAGTCGTTACCTTTCGAATTGTTTACCTTGTTACAAATTCTGCTAGTGTAGGATGATTTTCCTGGTGACTTAGATATTCTTAGGCAGGGAAGACGGGATGAGGCGGAAGGTGACTGCGGAAAAAGAGGATTATGCGAATCGTTAGTGGGTTTAGGCGAAAAAAGTTTCTTAGGGCTATCATTTGTTTCAATATCATCGTCCTCATCATTTTCATCGGAATCGCTCGAGTCTAATATAATTGTCTCTATGGCCTCCAAACTGTTCGACCGCGATAATCTTATAATATCAGCAGCTCTACTTTTCGGAATTAATCCGCAACTGTCCAAAAACGATCTTTTTTCTGCATCTTCTCTTTCATTGATATTTGGTCGAGGGATATCTACGCCATTCGTTCGTGGTCCTCTATGACAAACAGCATAATGAGCTGTGACGGCTTCCCGTTTACAGAATCCTTGTTCGCAAAAGATGCAGTGAAACTGCACCGGCTGAATGATGCTGGTGATTAGCTCTTGTATATCATTGTTTTCTGAAATGTCAAAATGTTTTCCTAAATATGCTATTGTTTTTAATTGAAACTAACATAAATTTAACATAACTTCCGTATTCTAAAGTAAATTTAAAAAAAATTAAACTACAACGGAAATTCAATAGGTTAAACGTGTATAAGATTAGAAATTAAAACATATTTCATATACTTATCAAATTATGTACAACTACAGTCTACATCAATAGGGCAAATTGTCCGGCTGGATGTAAAACTATTACGTAATTTGCAATACAGCGGTATGCAATATGACGCAGCAGGTTGCCATGAAGATGGATGATGCCAGATTGGCATCGATTGGAAGTACTAAAAAATCGGAACAGTAAATTCAATGTACTGATTTTAATGATTTTAACTTTGAGATTTTATTATAATTATGAAACGCATTATAACAGTTGGTTGGTCATCAATTTATATAAAGACCATAATCCGTTACAATTCACGGTCGTAACGTTTCTGCCAGGACAATGTCTGGGACAATGAGACCCGTAGCCTATTGTAAGCCTACGAGCGAGGCTTATATTGAGGCCGTCCGTGTATTGTGTACCGTGGATAATTGTAGGCTAATTATCGTTTGCCTGCTGATTCTGGGTCACTGATTGTATAGGTTATTGTCTGGCCTATAGGGAGCCTTTTCAAGGGTCTTGCTAAAAGTAAGGAATAAAACAGTACAAAATGTAATTTCTGATTCTTTTCGAGTTCAGAGTATAATAGCGATAATTTATTGTAACTTTGAAGATTATACGCTATTCCTTAACAAAATGTGTCCTTAAATGCAAAAATGAACTGAGTATCTCTAGGAAGAAATCACAAAGTTTGATCATATCATTGTCTATCAGACATTAGTCCTGTGGTATTATAGCGCACCATTTTAACAAATAAGTGGTTCTGATTGTGAACAGTAACTTGACAATCGATATCCATTGAACAATAATTTATAACAAATATAATTTTCTAATTTCAACCTGAACTTCTATTTATAAAAAAAACAGGAGGCCCATTTGAATTTTACCGAGAGAAACCCCACTAGTTATACTACTCAGTAGGGCTACTTATTTACCAGAAATTGTCCTAAATATCTGATTAAATTGCAAAGTCGTTTACATTATCAAACTGCTCACTTATGCAGTAAGATACAGCACACAACAACCATTGATTTCTTCAATCGGTTGGAGTAAAAGCCCATAGGAGTGTTAATATAATTATAGCTAATAAAAATTGCATTATGAATATGGGCTTACTTACGTTATATTAAATTATATGAATATGATTTCTTGCTGTAGAAATCATTGTGCTTTGGAAATTGTCGCACGACCTAATCATTAGGAAAGCTTTGTTTATAAAAGAAAATTCTCAACATTTTAATTTACTAACCAACAGAATTAAATTCCTGATGCTAGAATTTAAAACTATGCAATGCAGGTTTTAAAGCTTGAAAGCGGACAAGTAGGCCGATAGGACACTATCAAATCACCATTTAAAATGAAACGGCGTTAGGCTTACCAACCACAAATGATATAAGCTTACTACTTGCCATTTTGAAGGAATAAAAGCACTCATTTCTGAGTACATAGGGGCTCCAACTAAAGTACATATTCATTAAATAAATCAACTATTCTCGAACTATTATAATAAAATATTTCCACACCTTGTTTGATCATCACGACTTCAGAATTCAACCTAGCAACTATGTTGCTACACGGCATGACAGAAGTTTTCATTTATCTGTAAATTAAAATTAAGTAAATATTGTTTATTATTAGGCCTATAATCTTTCATCCAATCGAGCCTAAATAATCCAGCAAGGTTTCAAATCCATAGCATAAAGTGACCATTAGCCTACAACATAAATATTTATATACTCTATACTCTCATATTTCGCAAGGAAGGCTTGCATACAAATACAGCAACTGTTAACGGCTTAATATTCTAAGCAGATCATATTATGTTTAAACCATAGGTGACCAAACCGTGGCTCTCGAGCCGCTCAAGGCTCGCGATACCATAATGTGCGGCTCGTTAAGATAATGCGATAATTGTTCTTTGATTTACAAACTTCATGATAAATATCGAGACCTACTAGTGTAGCACACGTCTTCAAAGTTATATTGTATATGATGGGGATTTAATTTAAACTATATATGGGAATAGAATGTCAGTGATCAATGCAGGCCTAATACTACCATAGCGGAGTCTGGCATTGATGTTATGAATTCTAAAATATAGGCTAATTAATTAACTAATGATGGTTAAATTTCACCGTCAATGCAGCATTAAATATATGTAATGCAATATTAGCAATTTTGTAAAAAGTTTTACGACTGTTTCCGTATCAACGGATACCGTCAGCGACGGACCCGGCTGCGATTCGAACCATTGACCAACTACTTCTCATGCAATCGTGCCACCGACTCCGCTATCTAACCAGGATTGTTGCAAAAAGCATTCTTCAAGCATTATGTACAAAATTCACGAAGGTTACACAGGAAATGTGTGCCTCAACCTTTCACGTTAGTAATCGGCGGCTGGCGGGCATCTAAAACATTTGGTGTTTGTTCGACGGCACGCCCGTCACATATGGATGGCCAGCCCTGGTTGAAACTCCGTTAGGTAGAGTAGGGAGACAGAGAGAGGCAGAGAGAGGCAGAGAGAGAGAGAGAGAAATATTGAGAGAAGAACGGAATAAATACGAAGTGCACTCTAGTAGACAACGAGAAAAGAGACGTCGGAGAGAGTGAGAGTGAGTGTGTAAGTGAGAGAGAGAGGGGAGGGGAGACAGAGCTAAGACAGAGAGAGCGAGGGAGAGAGAGGGAGAGAGACAGAGAAAGAGAGAGAGAAACGGAAAGAGAGAGGGAGGGGTGAGAGAAGTCGAGACAGTGAGAATGACACAGCTTGTAAAAGTAATGTAGGCCTACTCCAAGTAATAAAATACAATACAATGAGGATTTAACGTCCGGTTACTAATCTGTAGGCGATGTCAGGGACGTAGGTAAGAGGGACGTAGACCTACTTAATAGAGCGACCAAGGAATCGACCACCGATTGGCTCGATCCATAATTAGCTGACAAGCTTATTTCGACGTCCCTGACGTTATTTCGAAACATCCTTCAATGCGGAAACGGACTTTAATTTTTTTATCGTCATTATCATTATTATGTAGTTCTGTAGGCTACCGACTATATAGAAAAATAAAGTATCTATTGACCTACTTGTCAGTCACAATATCATTGAACACCGTGTAGCCCATTCGAGTAATGAACACCGTATAGCTTATTAGAGTAAAGGTAAAGGTTAAAGGTTGTGTGCCATATTCGTTACCGAACGTAGTGGGCTTGATTGGCCCGTTGTACATCCGAGATTTTACTTTCTGATTGACTCGACCGGGGATCGAAACCCGGAACTTATGCGCAACAGTCGACACAAACTGGCCGACGCACTAACCGAATGAGCCACGGA
>JAQFZF010002198.1:0-12747 GCA_034695365.1 Enchytraeus norvegicus
GTGGTCTAGGCTGAGATCAATCGATGTCATAGGGTTAGTAAGAACCAATCAGGGTTGGCTATCAATGTTTATGAGATTAGTTTGAGTGCATATTGAATGTTACGTATCGTCTATACAAATCAATCAAACGATCCATCAATAAGTCAAACCTTAGCTAAAATAGCATTATTCAACCTTATAATTTAAGATGTCATTACTGAAATTACAGCGTTATGCACAGAACATGTAATATTATAAGTAAATCAATTAATGAATCAATCAAAGAGGATTTAACGTCCAGTTCCTCACCCAAAGGCGAAGTCAGAGATGTCAATAGGAGTACCTATTTCTTTATACAAAGCGTCAGGGGTATCTGAAACACTTACATGTAAGTCACATACAATAAATATTATATACTCAATACACCATAAACCCATCAATAAAATGACTTAAATCTCCATTTGTCATTTAGAAAGACTATCAGGATGGTTTCAGACAATCAACATAAAGTCAACGCTACTATCAATTAGATGTCTTCAAAGGATCAATTAACAGCAATTATGTACAATATTTGGCAGTGCAAACACCATCATAGAACAAATTAGATGAAAATAAAAGACCCACAATACCCCAAAATCATCATTGTGTGATCACTGATCAGGCTAATATTCAAAGAATAAAGACCCCACAGTTTTGGAAATAATATTATGGAACCCCTAGTCTTTGTGTTAGCTTTAAAATCTTTTGAGGTGATCAAGATAGGGTCACTTGACATCCTGATATTGCGCCTGCAGACGGGATCAGACGTTAAATCTTCATTCAATGCGAATTTAACGTCCGTTTCATCAACTGACGACGACATCAGGGACGTCATTTAGCATATTTGACTTTAAGTTTATACTACATGTATATTACTATACACCGAGACTGATGTTATATTTTAATCATGTAACGACAATGAATATTAATAACTGTAATTACGGTTTAATGTCTGTTTCCTCGTCAAAGAAATCGGATGATGTCAGGGACGACAAGAGTGCAGATCTGGGGACATGCCCCCCCCCACCCCCTGCCTACACAGCACTTAGCAACTGCATTCCAGAGTGTGCATAGTGCATATCGTTCGTGCAGTGTGCACAACTGCACGTGGTTTGCACAATGTACACATGGTTCCATTAATACTGTTTGGGTTATGTTTGACATGCCATATGGGGATAATAAATCTGTCTTAATTAAGAACTTTATTACACAATACAGCAAGCCTATCACTACCTAATACAAATGTACCACCAGCTTCCATACAATACACTTATTATACCACCACTGCCAACAATAGGCCTATTCCAAACACAATACGATACAATAATATGGTTTAACGTCCGTTTCATCATCTGACGACTTTATCAGGGACGTCAACAAAAATATAAACACTGTGCATAATAAATTAAACTGAAGTTATGAAATTTGTCCTATCTATACTCTTCATCAGCCAAATATCATTTTATTAATTAAGATCTCTGCCAGATGGTAGGTCCGAATCACAAAGTCTTACACTTGGATATCCCTCTCTAGTGCACTGCCATATGGCAGTTCCAAGGTACATATTCTGAAACATAATCTGCTATCACGCTCACTAATGAGAACTCAATCGATCATCAAGTTGATCTTATCAAAAGGCCATGCCAGGCAGTATGCCTTTTACCACACCCAAAATGTAACCTTTTTTCTTGGAAATATGTATTCTGACTTCCGAGGTGGTTTCCCATTGCCTTCCTCAGTATAAAAATATCTGTGTTAGTTGGCTTTTACAAAACATGTGCAGTTTTCAGTTGGTCTATTCTCAAGTTTCTCGGATCCAGCACGGTCAACACTTGGATATAAGTAACCTAAATAGGCCCAATAAAATAAATTTCTTTGTTGGGGACTCCTCGGCGGGCGAGGACCCCTCCAAAAGAACCTAAAAAATTGATACTTCTTATGGGGGTCACCCCGCCCCCCCCTAAAAATGAGAGAAAAAATTGGCGACATTATTTGACGGACCTTCCCCGGCCTCCCCATTCAGGGAAGGCCCTTCGAACACGTCAACATAAATATTAAATTAATTAGTTTTTAAAAGTTTGGTGCAGCTTCATTCTGCTTTAGAAGTTCGAATGCCTTAGTGAATGACATGTGAGAATAATACAGAATTATATATAACTATTCTTATACATGATAGTCATGTCAACTTTACATTCTTATGTCGACAGTAGGCCCAGATCTATGAAAATACAGCTACAGTTTCACACAAATCAATACAGCTGAGTTAACCTACTAGGCTATGCCAAAATTCTAATGGTTCGTTTCTGGACACAAAATTTAATCACATTAAATTATCTGCTACAGACTTCTAGAATCATCTATCTTGAATTAGCTAAGCAGAAAATATTCTGGCATTTACATAATTAGATACTAGACTTTGGTTTGGGAGATTCTGGATCCATTCAAGCCCAACGCAATAAAAATAATGAAGGGCATGCATTGAAATTATAATGTCAGCAGACTCGTTGGTAAAGTTTGTTATCTGAGCCTGTAGACTCTACAATTAGTGCTTCTTTGGTAATTAAGAGAAAGGTGAATCAATATGATATTGTATTACATTATTTTTGTGAGCAAGTCTAAAATTTAAACAATATTAATATTGCACTTCATGTTTTCAACATGATTAGCTGTGCACCTTAACTAGACAATTATACAAATCTTTAACTATTTAAAAGCTGTAATAAAAGCTAATACACCAGTAGGCAACAGTGTCAATAGTAGGAGTAACAACAGTTATAGTATATTTTTCCTCTTTTTATTTCCACACATGACAACTGCACCTGCTTTACAGAGATTCCTTTCTTAGTTTTTGTTATTGTTATTTTATACTCTGCCATCCTACTTAATTGCATCTTTGCCATTGAGAGTAAACTAGTGCAGCAAGAGCAGATAATATAATAAATCAACCAGGCATTAATGCGCACCCATGCCCAAGGGTGCAGATGATATTATTTGTAGACTGATCTGGGATCGATCACAGCACTATTCAATCACTTTCGCCGAAGATAACATCTCTATACAATTGACTAAACGCCTCCGACAATAATAGCAATTGAGGATTTGGCAGACGACATTATGTTACCCTCTATTGCATATTAATATAACAGCAGTGTTTTATAATAAACTTATTTACTGCACATATTTATTGATCGATTGTAGCAGTAGCATTACCAATAACCACAGTAACAGTACTTGCAGCTCAAGTAACAGTACTTGCAGCTCAAGTAACAGTACTTTCAGTTCCAGCAACAGTACTTGCAGTCCCAGCAACAGCAGCAGTAATGGCAGTAGTTGTTGTTACAGAAGCAACAGCAACAGTAGCAGCAGTTGCAATGTCCATAATTGGAAGAGTGGCAGCATCTGTTTCATTAGCAGCAGCAGCAGCTTCAATATTAGCAGCCATAGCAACAGCTGTAGAAGCAGAAACATCAGATTCATTTTCAGCAGCTGCAGTATCACAAGCAACAGCTGCAGTAGAATCATCTGATTTAGCAGCTGCTGTAGTAGTAGCTGTAGCAACATGATTATTACCACTTGAATTGTTTTCATAAAACACACTGCTACCATTGCTGTTAACGGATGGACTTGAGGGATTTTGTAAGCTGCTGTTAACTCTGTTCGTAGTGTTTCCCAAACCATTGACAGATGGACTGAAGGGATTTTCTAAAAGGATGGCACCACTAGACACAGTACTACCAACTATTAGAGGACTGATGGGGTTTTGTGAGTTGATGGAAACACTGGAGCCGCTAGACGAGGAGTTTCGCTGACGTTGGTAACGTGTCTGTGAACAGCGAGCCACCTCCAGATCTTGTAGCAACGGGTCTTCTAAGATCTCCTGTGTAGAAGGGCGCTCAGTGGGGGCGTGGCTTAGCAGGCGCTTTAAAAACTCATACTGCAACACAACAGTAACATAGATGAGCAGTGCTTGTAGTTGCATAGTCTGTTTGAGACGTCCCTGACATCGCCTTCGGGTGAGGAACCGGACGTTAAATCCTCATTGTATAGTATTGTATTGTATTAAATTTATTAATTTGAATTCAATTATCAATATATTTAATTTTATTTTCAATAATTAACGGACTGACAAACAAGTTCCGACTGTGCGATGACTACAATCTTTCCTTGAGTAAAAATAGGAGTCCAAATTGGGTCCCAATAAGACGAATAGATATTAGATTCTGATGTAGATAGAAAAACTGATAGAGATTTGAATAAAAATCTAGACTTTTCATCAGTTTTTTTCATGCACATGTTTACAAATTTATTTTCTTAGTTTCTTTTTGTTTTAATATTATTTTTACTACTCCGTGATTAATCACATTATTCAATTAATCTTTGTGTCTAGCTTTGTCTAGCACAGATATCCGTATAGATAAAGGTAAATATTTTAATAAATTGACAGATAGAGATACCCGGAGAGAAGGAATGATAGTGAGAGACAGAGAGACAGACAGACGACTTACCTGAGCAGTAAGCTCTCTGGTAAAGCGCAGAGGAAAGCAGAGTTGTCTCACTTCCCTCAGTGTGTCAACTCTCTCCATCTGAGTGGAGAACGGGTAGAAGAGCTCAAAGAAGATCATACCCAGTGCGTAAATATCCACCTTGTGCGTGTATGCCAGTCCTGCACACTGTGATCAATCAATCAATCGATCAACTAATTAACAATCAATCTATATATCTGAGCAAAAAAGGTAGAAGAACTCAAAGAAGATCGCGCCCAGCTCTTAGATGCTTACCATATGTGTGTGAGTATTAATTATTTAATTAATAATAATTATTAAACATTATCATAAAAAGTGTCCAACAAAAATTGTGCAAAAAATGTGAAGAAAACAATGCTCTGACCCAATCCTCATTATTTAAAGTTAAAATGGAGGTGTAAAACATTCATAAGTGGGGTCCAACACCCCAACCCCCCAGTAATTCGCACCCTGGATGGTGTACCTGTTCAGGACTCATGTAGAGCTGTGTACCCACTTGATCCGTGTGCTTACTCCCCACCACGTGCTGCTGACTCATCATGGGCGTGACCAGTGAAGCCCCGCCCTCCTCTGTCACAGCTGCTGTCACCAATCCAAAGTCACCGATCTTCACCGAGCCATTCATCGCAAAGAATATGTTCGATGGCTACAACGTCATAAATAGCAAATAAAGAACATTTTCATAAGTTCAATTAATCAATAAATAATCACTACATATATAAAAGCCTAAAAACGTTACGCTTTCGGTCACACGATTTAGTTCACTTGGAGGGCTTCCATTTGCATAAATCATTATGGGGTCAATAATTTCTGTTCAAGTAATTCTTAGATGACGCAAAAGACAGGGTGGCGGTTCTGGCGGAAGGCCAACCTCTTAAAGGGTGGCCAAAGGCCACCCCACTCCTCCATTAATGTCCGGATCGGGAGGCCGCCCTCCCCTAAAAAACAATAATAAAAAATATTTAAACATTTTCTCCCCACTACAAAATTCTACCCGTTTTCATCCACCCTTGGGCGAATCCCCCCCCCCTCAAACTATAGAACATTTCACATTTATTTTGACCCTATAATATAATGTCATTGATTTTTGCAATATAATCATTAAGCTCAGCCCGGTTGGCCGGTAAAGTTGGTCGACATCAGAGTGATGTCATACATAACCGCTGCGAGACATACAGGCACACCTATATACAGAGAGAGACAGAGAGATATACAGAGAGATATACATAGGCGGATCTATGAGTAGGTAGAGATATATAATAGGCCTACATAAGAGGATATACAGTGGCAGATCTATCAAATTTTGAGGGGGGTTATTTTTTGACACATTCACCCATTCATCCAGAAGTGCAACGTCCCCCCCCCCTTCCCCAAAATCCCACAATTTGATTTTAAGGGGAGAGGTTGTGTGGAGGGCGTGCACTCAGAAATCAGCCCGTTCTACGGGCTTTTACCCTAGTAAAGTGCCATTTCTGTGGTATTCTGATTGGTAGCTAGAAACAGAACTTTATGGTATTTAAATTAGTGTGAGTTGGGGTTTGATCAAACGCTCAGTCTATAATAAGAGTGTCGTAAGAGAATATCAAACTACATACAAGAGAAAATAATATTATTTGTGAATGAGACCCAAGGAAAACGTAAGAAATAAATAAAATGATAAGGAAATGCAAAAAGATGTAGATACACTTCAATCAATATTTCAATACATTAAACGTGAATATATTAGCCCAAACGTTACATAAGCACAAAAATACGGAAAGCAACAGAGTCACGACTCATAGAACTAAACTAAATGTTAAAAAACAAGATACAATAAAATTCAAGTGAAAAAAGAGAAGAAAATTAAGGTAAAGCATGATATTAACCTTCAGATCTCTGTGCATGAGACCAGACTCGTGCACGTAGTTGATCGCTGACACTATCTGATAAAACATCTCTATCAGATGACCTCTATCTCTGTTTAACGTGTTGTTATTCAGCCAATCCTTCAAACTGTCTGTTCTACACAACTGCATCTGTATATATAGGTAGAGCTTGGCAGGGGGAGGTCCCTTACAAGCTAACGAGCCGTCATTCAACAGCTTAGCCACGCCTTGTTTAACCATATCTCTCTCCTGATTGGTTGTAATGGTATCAGGTGAGAGGGACAGAGAATTAGGTCGACTAACAGGAGCGGAGTTACATCTTGACCTACTTATTGACCCGGGTAACCTATCAATAGAGGAATTTCTTACGGATGGATTTTCCGGTGTTCGAGATTTTGAGATGTCGCTTGAGAAAACAATAAAAGAATCATCATTGTGTGTCGAGGCCGAAACATCCATCGACCTCGCTAACAGACAGTTTCTTCTACCGCTAGTGTTTATATTTATTTTAGCAGACTCACTTTTACTATTTCCGCCAGAAACACTCTCGTCTCTAAAAGAAATTTCCAATGAGTCATCATCAACTGCAAACCGGTCTAGACTGGATCTAACAGTGTTGCCATTACATTGACGACTAGTGTGTCTGAGAGAAAAACCAGAATCTAGACTACTCGATTCATCATCTTCTAGTCCCTTGCTTCCATCCACGGACCATGAGTTTTCATCACCGCTGTTCTCGCGAGAGAGATTTTTTCCCCTGGAGCTGCAATGACTAACTTTTCTGGAAACTTCTGCACTCGAAGAATCACCAGTTGAAGAAATATCAAGCATGAAATCGCTGTGAGCTTTCTTATCTTGGTTAGAAAAGCCCTTTGAGTCGCTGAAACTTACACCAAGTCTACTGTTGAACATATCAAATGGCCTCAAAGGATTATAGACATCTGGTTTGGAAGAGGATCTCACAGCCTTGACGTGACTAGATAAATCAACACTCTCTCCGATATCTGTTGAGCCAATGGAAGCGATGGAGGAGGGGTTTAATCCATTAGTGGGCGTGGCTAACGAGAGATCGATACAGATTTTGTCTAATTGTTCTTGCCAGCCAGGTGGAGGTCGCTCAAACCAGGATTGATAGTAGCGCACTATACCAGGGTGGTCGAGTTTAGCCAGTGCCTTGACCTCTCGCATCACCTTCTCTCTTGCTATCTCACTGTAACAATAAAAAAAAGCATTTGTGATAGAATATTTATTTATTTCTCATAACGACAACTACATTTTTTTTGGGGGGGGGAGGGTTAGCGACATTGATAGAGCGTTCGCTGTAGAAACAAGTGATCCAGGTTCACATCCCGAGATGTCCACAATAACAAAAACCTCAGGGTGTCTGGAAAGTTTGTTGCATACCTGCGTTAGCAATTAGTCGCTCTATCAAAAGGTTGTCAGTGCACACATTGGTTTGGTATATTAATTTAGGGCACGCTTATATCTGTATATATATAAACTGGACTATCTTAAATATTTATGAAATATAAATTTGATAGACAGATTATTACCATGATAAAACAAACCTATCAGTTAGCGTAATTCTCTTGATAGCGTATTCACAGTCATCGAGCCTGTTGGCCACTGAGAACACAACTCCAAAACCACCGCGACCTAGACAAGCCTTCTGCTCAAAGTCTGTCATATACCTGTGAGACAAACAAAGGAAGACAGATATGCAGACATAAGTAGAGAGATATGCAGACATAGGTAAACAAATGTTTGGATCCTAGGTAGACAGACATATATACATACAGTAAGAAGAGAAACAGGCAGACAGATAGACGGACACAACGCTAAACTGGTAAGATCCAGGCAGGTCTGAATCAAAGCTGTTAAAATTATTTATAATGTGCGGAAAACTGTGCAGGACTTCTGTGTCTCATAAGCTGGATCTTGAAAACTTGAGAATTTATACCAACCGAAAACTGCACTTGTTCGTAAAAGGCAATAGACGCAGACACTGCAGTGAAAGGCAGAGTGATTGAGGCCATGACTTCTGTGTACTCAACCTTTTGGTAACTCAAATTTCAGGCTTGCAGAGGCATTGTCACAACGGTTGTGGCATATGGCTAAATAATGGGTAAGCTGCTCTGTTTCTCAACTGTTCAATGATCTTCTGTGACTTGGTCAAGAGTGCGCTATGTCAGAGTCTGCTGATTAGAGTACAAAAGCTATATTTAAATCGTGAATTGGATACCTAGATATATATTCCACTTGATCGCTGGTGCTAACGTTCCTACTTCCTCCACTATCACTGGATCCAGCTTTGGATCTCTCTAACTCTATCTCACACTCGCTAGAGCGCTTAC
Source organism: Enchytraeus norvegicus (assembly GCA_034695365.1). Classification (NCBI taxonomy): domain Eukaryota; kingdom Metazoa; phylum Annelida; class Clitellata; order Enchytraeida; family Enchytraeidae; genus Enchytraeus; species Enchytraeus norvegicus. The sequence continues at coordinate 8,761 of JAQFZF010002198.1, forward strand.
CTCCGATCTCCTACAATATATCAATCAATCAAACAATCAATCAGTATATACACCGTGTTACCAAACTACTGTAACCCCTATATGTTTTTGATTTATTTACTCAAGTAAAACTGTGTTCCTTTTGATATTTGGCGTGCATCAACAGAGGCCTATTTGTAATGTATGTTGAAAATTTCAAGACATCGGGACGCATAATCAGGGAGATATCGCATTTTCCGTGTGACTCCTAGTAAGGTCTTGATTCCCAATACGGACAAAATAGCATAATATAGTCCGTATACATACTATACAGTATACCTACTCTACAGTACTGTAGGCCTACATGATCAGCCTTTTACTTCTTTTTTTCATATAATGCTTACGACTTACACGTGACAACCGCACATGTTTGACACATACTCACCATGTGGCGTATTTTTATTTTATTTTATATTTTTACTCCTCTCCACTCCTGATTGTCTGTCTTTGCCTTTTAGTTTGGGCACAATGAGAGTCAGCGCAGATATTCGAATAACCATCTTGAAAACCTATTATTTAAATTTTCTTGTCGACTGACCTGTATGGGATTCGATCCTGGGTCACTTGCTTCTGAGGCAAACACTCTACCGAGGTCGCTAAACCCCTTCCCTGTTCTACCCATATTGGGAATCAAGACCCTACTTGGAGTCATGCGGAAAATGCAATATCTCAGTGATTATGCGTCCAATTTTTCTTGAAATTTTCAATATACATTACCAATAGACCCCTGTTGATGCCTGACATATATCAAAAGAAAAACACTATTACTTGGGTAAATAAATCAAAAACATATCGGGGTCTAGGTAGTTTGATAACACGGTGTACATTTAAAACATTACGTCAGAAAGTTAAGTAATCATTGGGTATATAGTACAGATTTGTACATTTGAATAAACCAGTAAATTAATCTGCAAATCAATCAAACCATTTATATATCAATAATATGTTCAATTGAGCCATCCATTCATTAATCAGTCAATGAATTTCTAATTACAATAGACGTGTAATTGAGCTCCATGGCTTGGTCCTAGCTATTTAAAGGTGTATTTGAATGGCAAATACGAGGAGCATTCCAAAAGTAACGAGACTGTGTGTATAAAGAATAAACCGTAAGAACAATAAATACAATATTTGGTAGAACATTATAGCTGCAATCTTGTCTATTAAAAGCAACAAAAAAACCTGATTACATTCAGCTGTTCAACACTGTTTCCACTCTCCTTCATCGGTATGTTATGCCCCATGTTCATAACGTCATACAGGCATCACGTGCGAAATGGCCTAGCGACGTCACGATTCAAGATAATGTAAATATTCTTGCTTCTTTTAATAGACAAGGTGCAGCTATAATGTTCTACCAGATATTGTATTTCTAGTTCTTACAGTTAATTTTTTATACACAGTCTCGTTACTTTTGGAACGCCCCTCGTATAAGTAAGAATCTAGCTTTAGCCTCTGTTTTTTTTAAAACTACGATTTCTACAGAAATGTTGTGCCAGGTTGTCGTTCTTCGAGACTTTTTATCGTTGAGTGACTGAATACATACACGACTACTGCTGGCCTCTAGGGAGTCAATTGTGTAATCAGGAATGTTCTAACCTTTGATTGGTCGATAGCAGCCTCATAGAAGGAGGAGCCTTGTCTGGCTAGTCCCGCCTCTAGCCCACAGTTGCGCACCCTGCGGTAGACTTTTCTCTTCAATATGTAGCAGGTGAGGTGCAGGAATACAGAAGTCAGAATACTGATGGCTGCTACCTCCTTCCTGCAATGCCAACCAATCAATCAATCAATCAGTTGATTGCTGTAATGTAAGACATGTTAAAAGTACAGAGAATTTTACATGTTTATAGGCAATTTAATTAATATTCAATCGAAAGATGTAATTGATTACATCAATCAATCAATATGAGTGGGTTTAACGTTGTGATCGGAAGCAGACGTCATTGACCTTTACGATAACAATAATAGGTTACCACTTGTAAGGTTTCCCATTTTGGTCCAGTCATGTCATGTTTTCTTACCTGTTCTACGATCAAGTACGTCTCTATAGCTCAGTTGGCTAGCCCGTCGGCCAGTTTGTGCCAACTGTTGCGCATGAGGTCCGGGTTTCGATTCCCGGTCGAGCAATAGGAGAGTACAATCTCGGATTTACAACGGGCCAACCAAGCCCTCCATCCCTCTCGGGGGTCGGTTAATTGAAAGCAATTAGTACATAGTAGGTGACTGCTTCGGAAGATTGCGAAGGATACCACAGGTCTGGCGTATATGATCCAATTATCAAAATTGGATTGTATAGAGTGGGGCTGGCGACCTCACCGTTGGATTCATGACTATGTCACCTGTGTGCTGCAATCGCTCAGGATCGGGATCAGCTCCGCGCCTACGTTCCGTAACGAATATGGCACACAACCTTTACCTTTACCTCTCTCTCTAGTGTGCTACTAAATGGCAGGTCCAATGTACATATTCAGATACATGCTCTGTTTATCACGTTCAACAACGAGCATTCCATTGATCAACTAGTTGATCCCATCACAAAGGCTATGCCTTACAACACCTACAAAGCAGCCTTTTACTTAGGAAGATTCTGGCTTTTGAAGTGGTTTCTTATTGCCTTCCTCGGTATCTGCGACTTTTATGAAACATCCCTTAATTTTCTTTGTTTCCAATTCCAGATGTATGCAAGAAATATGATATTTATTGTTTACTTGTATGGTTTGTGAATCAATAATGTAACTGTTTGAAAATGTGAGGTGAGTGTAACTTTGTCGAACCTAATTGATTGTTTCTTTGGATAATTTAATTCACATAATACTCAAAAATCTATTTCCTCGTTCATGAAGGAAGGTCTCCCTTATTATAATTCTTTTGAATGGGTGATAAAATAAGATCAATAATTTAATATATATTATTACTTTAAAAAAGAAGTGTGGATTAAAAACTTAAAATAAATCTCTTGTACTCTGTAATTTCATGTTGCCGAAAGTACCAAAATTACTATCATGGTTATTATTTTTTACTTTAAAAAGTAAAATATATTCCTATATATTCTATTATTATTAAAATATTATTATTAAAATATATTCTTATATATTCCTGTTCATTTATGAATTAATTAAAATTATTGATTGTCATGACATGTTGAGGTATTACTGTTATCAGGTCACTGGGAATGGACTTGTTGAAGCAGAGGAAGGTCAAGGACTCGCACAGTGCGCTGGTCAAGCTTTGCGCGAGATGTTCAGCCAGTATGACTGAGAGAGACTCGCTACACGCTCAGGTCTCTTCTATTCTCTCTGCAGCGTCTTAATAAAAAGTTGCATCAGAATGTTTTATGATGTCTTGAAATTATGTTTTATTTAGCATATGCCGTGGTAGACAATCAGGTTATTGTATAAATCATAAAATGAAATCATACCAAGTGAGCATACTGTGAATTTATACCGATTAGCTTTAACTTGCAGTACTTGCATAAAAATCAAAGCTATGATTTTATCCTGCCATGTATTCTTGTACATATATGCCTTTGACTAGCTTCTGTCCCTGATATCGCCTTCGGGTGAGGAACCGGACGTTAAATCCTCATTGTATTGTATTGTATTGTATTCTCTTTCATCTTTTAATTTTGTATGATTGCTTATTGATATGGCTTTATAGTGCTATCATTTACGACTATCGCATTTAATTTATATATCAAGGACATTTAAATTCATGTTCCAGGCCGGTTTTCCCTCATTGGAAGAATGCAAGACACTCGCCGATGACTTGGAGAATGATGACAAGTCAAAAATCAAATACTACATGTTGTCAACAGAACAACATCTGGGAGTCAAACTCGGTCTAGATCTCGTTAAGAGTTAGTACTGATTGTTTTTATTATATTAGCTAGCTAATAATAATTATATAATCTGTCATTTATTAAATTAAATGTAACTATAAAATGACATGATAATGCTAGTTATGATAAAT